>ML806724.1:164137-191741 GCA_009831015.1 Picea engelmannii
TGAGGCCGACCACCGTTCCACGATCCTGATCCTGGGCTCTTCCTCTTCTTTGTCCTCCAACTGCTGTGCTTGAACTTCTCCTAAAGCTTGAGGAAAGGCTAAAGGGTTGGGACAATAATGGACTTGGCAATTTTGGCAGAGTTCCTTTGCTATGATTTTTTCTCTTCTGAATAGTACCCCTACCCCTCCTTTTATAGGCTAGAAGGAGCTAGGGTTTTAGGCGAACTCTCGGCCATGCATGGCTGGGAGTTCCAGTTAACTGACAAAAAGCTCTTCGTCCCGGCGGAAACTTTCCTGATTTTTTGCTTTGTTAGGTAAACGCGGGTTGTAGTGGGTTAGCCCGCGGGCACCCGCGTGTAGTAGAAGGCCAGCAAGTGATCACCTGCGCCCAGTGAGAGGTTAGGGCGCGGGTTCCTTGATTTAAGTGGTTTTTTGAGGATTTGTTCAGCATGGCTTTGGCTAGGAAGAGGCATGAGTTGGCCTGATGCCAGGTAAACCTGTGTAGTGCATTTTAGGGTTATAACACTAATTCTAACTAACACGTGAGAATCACTTCAAGCACCTCGAGTCCATATTATTCTTTGTCATGATCAAAGAAGGACTACGCTTGGGCCCATTTACCACAAGTACACTTTTGTGATAAATGTATCCTATCTCCCTTGGTCTACAACCCAATCTAGGAGAAGGTCCACTAGATGTTGAAACATCAACACTCCCTCTTAGCTAGAGAGGTATATCTACATGATGTTTTCATCTAGTAGTCCATTGATTACTATGTAATCAACTAGTAGCACACAACTACTTCCATGCCATCGGTATCTCGAATCATCCATCACATTCTTTACAATCAAGCAACACAGAGTTGCTCCAAGTGGTTTGGTAGTCTCCATAACAATCAACTAGTAGCATACAACTACTACAATGCCATCCAATAGAACACGACTGTTCTAATCCATAGTAGTACACAACTACTGTCCAGTGGTACGCAACCACTAGTAGTAGCACACAGCTACTGTTTAGTGACACATAGTCACTACTAGTGGTACACAACCATTGTAGTGGGACACAACTATTGTCCAGAGACACACAATTATTGCTAGTGGTACAAAACCACTATAGTAGCACACAACTATTGTCCAGAGAGACAGTCTCCGCCAATGGTACACGACCACTGTAGTAGTACATAACTATTGTTGAAAGAAACACAGTCTCCGCCAGTGGTACACAACTACCGTAGTAGCAAAACGTTTGTCACACATGGCACTCCCATGTGGACTTCTAGAGGCTACTCCCTCTAGAAACACTAGGGTCAAATCCCCATAGTGTGTGACATCAAGGTCAACTCCTTTGACATGTCCTCATGTGATCTCCATAAGGGATCTGTCCTTATGTGCTCTCCACAAGGGACGTTGAGCTATAAGCCCAAACCCACTTATCCCTCTTGGATATGTGTCCTCATAGATCAACTCAACTCAGTCATAGAAGAGTACGATCTAGACTTCTAGAGGCTACTCCCTCTAGAAATACTAGAGTCAACTCCCCATAGTGTATGACATCAAGGTCAACTCCCTTGACGTGTCCTCATGTACTCTCCACAAGGGATGTTGGGCTATAAGCCCAAACCCACTTATCCCTCTCGGATAAGTGTTCTCACATATCAAGTCAACTCAGTCACAGAGCAATACGATCTGGAGAATGCCTCAAGAAGTTGCAAACATCAATACTCCCTCTCAGCGAGGGAGGCATTCTCTACCACGCCAGGTATGTCATAGAAGTACTCAAACTTTTTCCTGGTAAGGAGTTTGGTAAGAACATCAACAACCTACTCATCTGTAGGAAGACACTGCACCAATACTGTCTTCCTCTGCACCATGTCTCAAATGTAATGGTACTTGATCTCAATGTGTTTTGATTTGTCATGAAACATTGGATTCTCTAAGAGCTTCACACAACTATGGTTATCACAATGAATAAAAGTGGAATTCAACACATATCCAAATAAATATGTAAGGATCTTGTGAAGCCACACTGCTTTGTGGACTATCACACTCAATTCAATATACTTTGCTTCTACGGTGCTCAAAACCACATAAGTTTGTTTCCTACTACACTAGGAAACAATGGTAGATCCCAAAGTGAAGCAACACCCAAAGGTGCTCTTCCTATCCACTGCGCTCCTTTCCCAGTCAGAGTCAGTATATCCCTGCAATCTCATGTCAATACGGGAAGTATATCTCATACCATGTCCAACTATGCCTCGTAGGTGTTGAAACATATATTAAATTTGTCATCTTCAAAACGTAAGCCTTCCTTTTTCGGGTTTCGGCTTTTCATGAAGCATAACCCTCACTATCATTTCCAAAAGGCCAGTATCGAAATCCTGAAAAACTTTATTCTTTAAATAATTAAAGGCAAAAAAAAAAAAAAACCCAAAAATGTTATAAAAGTCCCAATGCGCTTCCCGTAAAATTATTTCTTAAATCACGAAAAGTTTAAACCCTAAGAAGTTAAGATTAACCTTTAAAAAGTTTTTCGGAATTCGGGGTTTACTAAGAACATATGTTTCAATGCATTTCCAATCACGAAATCCCAATCTTCGATTTCCCGAAATATGAAAGTTACTAATTATTAAAAACTAAGTTAATCATATCGCGATTTCGGGATTCAGAGTTCATCGATAACATACCTCTTGTCAACATGATCCCCAAAATCCCGAAACGCGAAGCCCCGACTCATAGTTTGTGTTTAAACTGAATTAATCTTGTTTCATAAATTAGTCCTTAATCTTGATTAATTAATTCACTAATATCGAAATTTAAGGCTTAAGTTAATCATTTCGCAATTTCGGAAATCGAGATGTAGCGATAACATACCTCTGGTCAACATGATTCTCGAAATCTCGAAACACGAAATCTCGATCAATTATCTGTGTTAGTCTAAATTAATCCTATTTTGGAGGTCAATCCTTAATCCTAATTAATTAATTCACTAAATGAAAATTCACAACTTAAGTTAACGATTTCGCAATTTTGGAAATTGGGATTCATCGATGACATACTTCTTGTCAACTCGATCCCCGAAATCCTGAAACACGAAATCTTGACTCTTAATCCATGATTAGTATAAATTAATTCTGTTTTGAAGGCATGATTAACGACAATCAATCTTTTTAGGTTTTGTTCACATTTCGGGTTCCGATTGAATGAAATGTTTCGAGTTTTGAATTCAAAAGAGCCAAAATGCGGCCACCTAAATAAAGAATAACTGGTGATATGTGACACTAATGCATATCTTAGTAAATATCTACTGCATTAAATATATTGAATTCTTGACAGTTGCGTCAGTCCCTTCATCGTTAAATGAATTAAAAGAGAGTTTGAAGGTATGTGTTTCGCAACATATTTTGTTTCATACTATCAAGCGTAAGACGCATTCAACCGAGCTCATACACTCCTTCTCTGTGATAGGTTTTCCATCTAACTTAAAGTCATGGCATCAAAGAAAGCACCAAAGAAGAGCGAAGATACACAGGAAGGAGATATCATATCTGACACTACGCCACACGCTATCGACTCAATAAAATCTTGGACACAAATCTCTGAATTCCTGGAATACGAAATCAAGAATTCTCCTACTGATTCCGAGAATCACTTTCGGGATGTAGCAGAATCAGAGCTTCATAAGATTGCGACGCTCCCTTGGCCTATGGCACACAACGACATGATCAAATGGGCCTTGGAAAATATTGATATTCCGACGAGGAGCATTTTAAATGATCAAGGGGTCGTTGTAGGCTCATTCAGGCCAAAACATATACAAGTAATGTATAAGCTCTCACCAAATCCTAAATACACTTTTAATGCCGAGTTTTTAGCTGAATTTCAAAGGAAAGAGTGTACTGAGGCAGACCAAACTTATCCCGATTTAATTAGAGAATGGTGGAGATGTCCATCAAAGTTTAGGGCCGATACCCATGGGGTTTATGCCACAACATATTTGAACGAATACATGGTCTATGTAGCCATTATGCTTTGTAGACTTTTCGGGAAAAAGGATCCCTGCCATTTTCCTGCAAAATGGGTACCCTTTTTAGAAGAAGCTTCAGAAGGATACACTTTCAACTAGAGTAAGATTCTTCCTGATAACATAGCACAAGAAGTTTCAAATTACAAAGTTGCAAAATCTAAAGGTCAACCAGTGGCCTTTTATATGTCAGTGTACATCATGGACGCGATTTTCTTTGTGACTCCATTTCGCCTGATGAATTGGAGTTGGAACATAACTTGCCCCAAGCCCATTCATGAATATCATTCTGCACTTTGGGAAGAAAATGCTAAGGATGCATTTTACGAAATTTGTCATTTCATAATAATTCCAATGCATAAAATGTTTTATGGCTGTGAACCCCCTCGCATTCTTGAGGCAGTCTCAGAAAATATCAAAGCAATAGCTAACTGGTTTGTTGAAGAAAACTTCTCTTATGTTAGGGTTTATGGGTGCTCAATTCCCCCTCACGCACTTCCGAAATTCCTCCCGGACAGACTGGTATTGAGGGAGGTAGCATATCAAATAGTGAAAGGTGGTATTGGGATAGAGCTAAAGGTAGCTCAAAAGAAATCCGGGCCAATCTTCCCTATGTATGTCGGGAAATTTTCATTACTAAACCTTGGCCATTCTAAAGTGGAAGCCGAGGCATTAGAGGAGATGAAACTGGTAGATATTGAGCACAGAAAGCATGACCCTTATCAATTAGTAAGAAGACATTTGATGCACTGTAATTTGAAAGCTTATGAACATGAACAATCTTTTTATGATGATATATTCAAGGAGGTTAAAACTTATGAAGAGGTACTGAACAGGGTACGAGCCTTATCACCTGACTTGCAGACTAGTTTTATATCCTTCCAAAGTCACAGGCGAAGTTGTTTGCCAAAAAATTTGCAAGGTGAATCCACAACTCCTCCTCCAGAGAAGGAAGGACCTCCCCCAGGCTTTGAAACAGAGGTACAGGAAAAAGTTAATACAAAAGGAAAAATGAAGGAGAGTGAAATGCCTTCACAGGAAACATGAGTCCCTTAGACAGAAAAATCAGAGACAGGGAAATGAAAGGAGTTGGAAACACCCTCGGAAATCCCTGAGAATTTTCTGAAAAACGTAGGAGGAACAACATCAATAGAACTTGGAAGTCCCATTACTTCCTTAACTCCATTGCATTCTACTTATGGAAACCCCCATGAGGGAGATCTATACGTAAGTGATCTTGAGACTATTTCTAGAGATGAGATTCCTCCTTCCAATTATATTTTCAGTAAGAAGAGAAAAGCTATCTTAAAACAGGAAATGCATCCTAGAGGAGATATGATGATTAAAAAGCACAAAATCATTATAGATGGACAAAAACTTAAAGAAGGAGAATTCTCTACAGAGATAGCAGGCACAATGGGAGCCTTAGCATTGACAAATTTATACTATTTGGGTAGTTTGACAACTATGTTGGAGAAGAAAGAACAAATGATATCTCAGCTACAGGATCTAGAACGAGCTAGATTGAATGACATTCAAGAGATTCAGAAACTAAAAGCAAGCTTAGAGGAAGCAAACCAGAAAATACAGGTTACTCAGACACAGGTCCTAAAGCAAGAAGAAACAAATAAACAATTACAAGATAAGATTAGTTCCATTTCAAATCAAGTGATAGAGCTTGGAATTTTCTAGGCCCAGGTATTGGGAATACATTTGAAGATAGAAGAGGAACAACAGGGAGTTTTTTTAAATTTGGAATTTATTCAGAATTATTTTCAGGAAACAAGTAAAGCTTTGGAGAACATTCTCCTGAAAGAAAGAGAAGTGAAAATAGCGAGGACAACTTTCCAAAAAGCAGTGGCCCTTTCAACAAAGGAGGAGGTCGGAAAGATTCAAAAACTATCTGTTTCAGAGCAGGTTAAAGGAGATGTAATACTCAAGGTGTGGGAGGCATACCTTGCAAAAAACAAAAGAATAACCAGAGAGGTCAATGCTGATTGTCAAGGAATTTTTGATCTTTTAGAAAAAACTTCTTTGAACATTGGAAAAAACAATTGTTCGGGGTTATTAGGAGAAATTAACATTGTCAAGCACCAGCTAAGATTCAAGGAATATCTAGAGGAACTGCAGGTGGAGATCCCAAAAATAAAGGCAATCAATGTTACCAAAACCGATAAATGGATAGTAATGCCTAACTTGAAACTACAAACTATCAAGTTCACAAGAAAAATAATCGAAGACCGTCTGCTAGAACTGCAGAGAAATTTTTTCTTATTTGAAGCAAAGGATATTTCAGAAGCTACCAGAGTTTTAATACAGTTTCTGGGAAAATGTATTCGCTGTCTTGAAGCAGAAGGAGGAGGTTCATCAACACAGACATGAGATACTCTTTTGAAGATTTTCATCATTAGAATAATAAATCAATTAGAATAGAAATGTAAATGGTTTGACATTGTTCATTCATGTAACCGTAGTCTTAGGAAGTTAGTTAATCACCAACGGGAAAAATGTTTGGTGATCATGTATAAATATATTTTCACAAGACTGAGAGAGGGATTTTTGTTTTTGAGGAGAGTCGATTGTATTAAAAGTTTTCAATCCATTGTGATATAAATAATGCAGACGAGATTCTGAATTCTGTCAACTTTGAAACTATGTGTTCTTTAACGTTGTTTACAATATATTTATGTGTTTCTCTTTCTATGTCTTTCTAATGAATGATCAACTATAAGTTTATTTCATACATCTTTTGTAGTTTGAATTGATTTGGTTATCAAATTATTTACAACTTTTCCTCTGAAATTGCTATCAGTAATTTTAAGACCTGTAGATCATTTGAACGATAATATTTAACACTTCATTAGAAATCTCGTTTTCCTTTTTACTTCCTGTTACAATATGAGATTATTTCGTGATTAAAGCCTCATATTTTTTTTAGCAGTATTTCTTTGTTATTTTACTATTCTCAAAATTGTTTCAAGTCCAGGAAATGGCCTCAATTGTTATTATGTTATTATTTTGAATTTCAAAACTATTTTTCCTATTTTCATTTCTTAAAAACTGAAGCAACAATTTATCAAATTCTTTCAAAATTAAATAAAATTTTACTTTCCATGACTGTCCCAAATAACAGACAACCCAATATAGAACCTGGCCTCCAAGATCAAACTAGCATTACTTTGAACCTTTTTAATACTATTATGCAAACAACGACTAACTGGGTTGAATTAGAACATTCATGGGTAGCTATTGAGAGAGATATTAGCATCCAAGAACAATGATAAGCTAGACATAGGCAGTTGAGAAACCAACTCTAATTTACCTTTCATTTTGATTCTTACCCTTTTAATTATCTACCTTTAGGGATGCCTTGATGGTATACTTTACAGCCTTAAAGTATAAACTCAGGAACAACATATTTTTGGCGCCATTGCCGGGGAACGAAGAAACGAAACTTTTCCCTGGGAAGAACAACATTGACACTTTCTTTCTTTGATAGTGAACAAAGATAGAAAACCTTCTAAGGATACCTTATATTTTTCACTTGGAGACTCCACAATAAGTAAACTGGATATTAGCTGAAAGAACACCAGAAAGAACCCGGACGATAAACAAACATCGCCAGTCTCTAATCCGGAAAAGATTTTAAAATCACGAAGATCCCTTAACAAATCATCTCACCTATACATACTATTTGTCAACCTGATTTTACGGAGTTGAACGTTCAGGAAACCCTTGAGAGATCCGTCTCTCTTCCCCTGTTATACAATACGTTCTCTTTTCCTGAGGAATTTTCCCCAGATTTTCGTGATCCCTCTCCTCACACACTCCGATATTCCGCCTCAAATCTATCAATGGCTGCACATGGAGGCGCATGAGATGGGGGAGGTGCCCCAGGAGGACCAGTAGGTGGTCAAGCACCGCTTCCTGGAATATTTGCTAAGTTAGCGGCCAAATATGCCCCCTTGTCCTCCCTGTTCCCCTACACGACCTTCCCGAAAACTATATGAAAAGCCTTCCAAAATTTACAGGGGAAGGAGATTTGACCGCTCAAGAACATATAAACTTCTTTGACCAATTTGCCGACATCCTCGGAATTGAACACGAAGATGTCTATTCTAGACTCCTCGTTCAGACTTTCGAGAGACAGGTGAGGACCTAGTTCTGAGCCTTAGCAGCCGGATCTCTAAGATCTTACGAAGAACTTGAAAACGCTTTTATTAGACAATTGGGGGAGAGGAGGGACCACCTCTATTACCTAACTGAATTCAGAGCCCTTAGAAAGAAAAACTCAGAATCTGTTCTAGAGTTCATGCAAAGGTTTAACAAGTTGTATAATAAAATCCCGGTAGAGGTCAAACCTTCTCAACCTGCAGCAAAGGTGACTTTTGTTGGAGCCTTTGATCCTAATTTCGCTCTATTATTGAGAGAAAGGAGATCAGAAGATCTAACAAAAATGCAAGATGATGCTCTTGAGATTGAATCGAACATGATGGCATCAGGGAAATTAAAAGCTAAAATAGAAACCAGGATTAAAGAAAATAGGAAATTCAAAGAACAGGGTGGATCCTCAGGATCGGGTAAATCCTCGAGAGATAAAATAGACGAGATGGCTAGGGTAATTAGAGAACTTTCAAATAAGATCTCAAAAATGGAACTAGAGAAATAAAAAAGGGATAATTTTCCTAGGAAGGATTTTAGAAGGAATCCTGATCCTCAGGCCCCATAGAAAACAATTAAAAATGAAGATTAAAAGATCCCAACCCCCTTCAAAAGTGAAAACTTCATTGGAGAGGAAGGTCTAGAAGATTTTGAAGAGTTTGTTGAGGATATTAATAATCTTGGCGACGATAATAAATCACCTTATTTATCGAGACAAGATTACGAAAAATCTTTAAATAAGGAAATTAGATCGGAAGACCATGTTAGCAATGATACATCTGAAGATTTGGCCTATCAGGGTATCGCAGATGATATTATAGCCGAACTTCACGAGAAATATAATTTAATACCTAGGAACAAGAGTCTTCCAACCGCCCCAACAAAAAAGATTTTTCCTAGAGGCGAAACTGATGAAGCAGCTCCAAAGGTTGCTGAAAAAAAACTTCAAAAACCCAAACTGCTGACACACAGCCTGTCAAGTCAAAGTCAGTAGGAACACCTGTTGAAAAAATACAGGTTCCTGTGACTGAAATCAAATCTGCACCACAAATAAAATCTGAAAAGAAAGGAATGGAGGCCCCAAACATAGAGAGCGACAAGGCCCTAGGAAATTTTAATCTGGAAAACGAAATAAATAAAATCAAAATCCCTATCCCACTTGTTGAACTGGCTAAAAATCCCATATATAGAAAACAAATTGCTAAGATGATTAGCTTTTCAGAAGATGAAAGCCAAGCTGATGTCATCAACTTAGAAGATGACAAGCCAAACATAGTTTTTGGTTTGCATTTCGAAGGTGCGAGAGACATTGTTGCCCCCTTCTATATCACGTTGACCTTGTTCGACCACCTACTTCATAATTGTATGCTAGATTCTGGAGCATCCCACAATGTGATGGAAAAATCCATTATGGAGAAGTTAGGTCTTGAAATCACCAGGCCATATGGGGACTTATATTCATTTGATTCAAGAAAGGTCAAATGCATAGGTATGATTAAAGACCTGGTGGTCAATCTGGCACAAATACCCACTAAAAGCATTCTCATGGACGTAGTAGTCACCGATATCCCTCCTAAATATGGTATGCTATTATCTAGGTCATGGGGTGCCAAACTTGGGGGATCTCTCCAACTTGACATGACATATGCTACAATTCTAGTATTTGGGGGACAATACACATGTCTTTACAGAGAAACTAGGTTGGCGTTCACGGTAGGTGATCCACATAACCTGAATAACCACCCTGTATATATTGCTGACCAAGATTTAGGAAATTGTATATTATCTATTGATGATGATTTTGAAGTAGATATAGACGAAAGTTGTACAGAAGAAAAAATAGAAAAAAAAGGATTAAAAGAAAATGTGTATAGCTCAGGTGTATGGAAGATGTTTTTTGATGGTGCTTCGTCCTATTTTGGAGCTGGAGCTGGGGCACTCCTGGTGGCCCCCGATAATCAATTCGTAATTCCCTTTTCCTACAGATTACAGTGGAATGAGAACCACACTAATAACGTATGTGAGTACGAAGCCTTAGTGTTAGGGTTAGAAGCTGCCAGGAGAATGAAAATAAAAAACCTCGAAGTCTTTGGTGATGCCGAGCTAATCATTAAACAAGTAAACCGATAGTACCAGGCCAAACATCCTAGGTTGAGGTCCTATAGGAATTGCATCTGGGATCTGATCGAAAATTTCTTCTCCTCTGTCAAAGTTCATTTCATTCCTAGAAATGAAAACTAATAGGGTGATGCATTAGGCAAGACAACCTCAACATTTACACCTCCCACCGCGTTTAAATTAAATTACCACATACAAATGAGGCACCGACCGTCTATACCGAATAACATACAACATTGGCAAGTCTTTGAGGACGATGAACAGCTTTGCAAATTTTTGGAATCTATAGACGAGTTTGCTGAAACACATGCTGACCAAGAAAACCAAAATGACCCCATTTGGATCATGCAAGAAGGAGAGTATCCTCAAGAGTTTCACGATAAAATCGCGAATCACCGAATGCTTGTTCTTAAAAATAACCAGATCCCAAAGGGCCTGATTCCCTTGGAAATATTATTCAATCAAGATGATATCCCTTCAAAATCCACCCTATAGCCTCAACCTGAAGAAGTTGAGGACTGTGACATAGGTACTACACAAAACCCTCGGTTGGTGAAGCTATCCAAATATATGTCCCCTGAAACCAAAAATAAATACGCAGAGTTGCTTAGAAAGTACAAAGACGTTTTCATTTGGTCATATGAAGAGCTGAGAACCTATGACACTTCTGTGATCGAACATAAGATACCCTTGAAGCCTGGTGTCAAACCCTTTAGACAAAAACTTAGACAAATTAATCTTATTTTATTGCCCGTGATCGAAAAGGAAGTCAAAAAGCTCTTAGATGCAAAGATAATCGTACCACTGAGATACTCAGATTGGGTAGCAAACCTGGTCTCAGTTAGAAAGAAAAATAGGGAAATTAGATTGTGTGTCGATTTCAGAAATCTTAATAAGTCATCCCTCAAAGATAATTACCCTCTACCCAAAATGTATCATGGTTTAGAAAAAGTAGTTGGGGCAAATAGGATGTCAATGATCAACGACTTTTCCGGGTACAATCAAATCGCCATCTGTGAACATGATAAAGAAAAGACAACCTTTACCACCCCTTTGGGTACATTTATGTATGACAAGATGCCTTTTGGTTTGATGAATGCAGGTGCTACTTTCCAACGGGCTATGGATATCACGTTCATTGGCGAAAGAGACAAATTTGTGGTTATCTATCTTGATGATCTAACTTTTTTTTCTAAATCCGATGAAGATCACCTGATACATCTCAAGCAGACATTTGAAAAATGACGCAAATATGGTTTGTCTTTAAATCCCCAAAAGTCTCACTTCGCTATGCAAGAAGGTAAACTTTTGGGCCATATTGTGTCTCGAGATGGAATTAGAATCGGCCCTAAAAGAGTTGAAGCTATAGACACAATAAATATTCCTAGGAATATGAAAGAGATTCAGTCATTCTTAGGAAAAATAAATTTTTTGAAGAGATTTATTCTAAACTTTGCTGAAATCGTGAAATTGATCACATATATGCTAAAGAAAAATAATGAAGTGAAATGGACAGCGGAAGCAAAAGCATCGTTCACACGCATCAAAAAGGTTATAAGCGAGGCACCTGTACTAGCAAGCCCTAATTATCTAAAGGATTTTCTTATTTTCTCATTCGTCTTCGAACACACACTTGCCGCGGTTCTCCTTCAAAGAAATGAAGAAGGTTTCGAGCAACCGATAGCCTTTTTTAGCAAAAGTCTTAGAGACGCTGAACTTAAATATAATATAATGGAAAAACAAGCATATGCTATGGTGAAGGAGTTAAAGGATTTTAGAACCTATGTGTTGCATTCTAAGGTGATTGCGTACGTACCCACTAGCTCCGTAAAAGATATTTTGGTCCAGTCCGACAGTGATGGCAAAAGAGGACGGTGGCTGGCCAAAATTCAAGAATTCGATTTGGAGATTAAATCAATGAAACTAGTGAAGAGACAAGGTTTAGCTAAACTCTTAGCTGAATCAAATTTCAGAGCTCTCGGGATAAATGGCTTACAGAGAAGTGAAGAATGTGTGGACATTAACGAACTCGATGAACAAATAGCTGAAACCAGAATCACAGAGAAGTTTTCTTTATCAGATTGGTACAAAGACATAGTGTCCTACCTGTTGACTTTGAAGTGCCCAAGTAACTTGACCTCATCTAAAGCCAGAATGCTGAAGCTACATGCGGTCAAATACTGTATAGCCGAAAGACAATTGTATTGGAAACACCCTCTTGTTGATGTTTGGACAACATCGGGAAGACATTCTCTAAAGATGATAATTAATAATATAATTATTATTGATTATTAAATATAGTATATATAATAAGTAAATGATAATAATAAATAGTTATTGATTATTCAAGGGACACATCCTTTCATGGATGGTCACCTTATGTTCCCTATATATGGAACTCTCATCATTGTAATAATACATCGAATATTGATCATATTTTATATGAATAAAAACAACATGGTATCAGAGCGGGACTGGGCCTTACTCCCTCACGGGAGGGCCTAGGAAAACAACAATGATGAGCTCCAAATTTGCTTGATTAAACTCAATCCATATTATTCCACGCAAATATCTGGGATCAATGAATCCAAGAGAGAGGTTAGAGAGGAGGCCGTAGATTAGTAAAAACAACTGCACTTAAAAAAAAACCGTTCTCCACCTTCGGATTCAGAGAAGAGAGTTCAATATTATCAGAGAGCTTAATTGGTTTTAAATATGTCTTGAGATTTTCAGCCCATTCAAACAGAGTCATCGTGCCTCTCCATGCAATAACTATAACGGAGTCATCGTGCCTCTCCATGGATTCATCGTGATCTCTTGAAAGTTATCATTCACAGCAACAAATCTCGTCCAGTTAGACTGTTGACATTTCAATGTATCATTCGACAATTTTGAAAGCTAATGGGGAACATGGACATTGGCAGTTGCATGGAGATATTTGGTCACGCTGTAGCCGGTGTTCTTCACCAGCGCTGGAGTGAATAGAGAGCCTCTGGGAGTACATTTTGATGTATTAGATATTGCTGTGGGTGACTTGGAATTCTTGAGGCCTGTGCACGAATTGTCTTTTGCGGTTGGCAAGGAAGATAGGGAAGCCAGTTTTAAAGACCCAGGAACTCCATATCTTGTGAATTAAGTGATGTTGAATGTATTGCAGAATATAGTCTCTCTTTGGAGGACTGGAATGAGTTGTGAAATTAGGGCCAGTAATGCCACTAGCTCGAGCTCTAGGAATAATTAATTAAGGATGCCGATGTTGTATATGAGTCTTGGGTTCAGAGACATTTTATAATTGACATGTCTGGTACCATGGTCGAAAGGATTCAAAGTGTTGGTAGAATCTTCAAGCCTGTGAAATCACTCAAAGAATGCCCACCCTCGTTAAGAGGGAGGTGTGGTGTTTTCTCTCCTCTGGCTGACTAAACCCCTCTGGACAAGAGATTCCCTAATTAGTCATGTGAGATGACTGAGGGAGTAATGCTCATTTGGGCACAAGTATTGCGGAAGCCATGAAAGGTGGCTAGGTGTGAATGAGACTACTGGGAGAGGAGACACATCACAACATAGTAATGGAGACTATAGAAGTGGTTGTGTACCACTGGACAATAGTTGTATACTGCTATGAGATGGAAACAATTGTGTACTATTGGATGACATTGCAGTAGTCATGTGCTACTGGTTAATTGCAACATAATCATAAAGAATGTGGCGGATGATTTGAGCTACCGATGGCATGGTAGTAGCAGTATGCTACTAGTTGATTGCATAGTAATAAGTGGATTACTAGATGAAGGAACAAAGACATTGGTTTCATGAGGAAACCTCGATATGTCTTGGGGGACATTGGTTCCATGAGGGAACCTCGACGTTTCCTAGAGATGTTTGAGGTAGGGATCCAGAGGGAGTACACCGTTCCTCACAACCCTCAACAAAATGGGGTCACAGAGAGGAAGAATAGATCTATTGTTGAGACAATCAAGGCGATGATTCGTGATCAACATTTACCTATGTTTCTATGGGAAGAAGCATCCATGACTATGATGTATGTTTAGAACAAAATTCTTTGAGGAACATGACTCCTGAGGAGGCCTTCACAAGAGTTAAAGCTTGAGGTTGGACACTTTAGGTTATTTGGGTGTTCAGTATACATATATGGGGTACATTGAGTCTTCAAAGGAATATTATATCATCATCCTTGGTCAGAGATAGATTGAGTAAGAGACAAAAAGAGATGATACCTTCCGAGAAAGCAAGATACCTCAGAGATATTCATGTTATGCCGCAGCTATGAGCCACATCATTGATTCTAAACCTTCTTGTTATGAGGAGGCAACTAGTCATCCAGTATGGAGAGATGCCATGATGAAGGAGTATCAGTCCATCATGAAAAATGATGTGTGGGATATTGTTCCGAGACCTGAGGGGAAGTTTGTAGTAACTTATAAATGGATCTACAAGATCAAACACACAGTTGACAGGAGCATCGAGAAGCACAAAACGAGATTTGTTGCTAGAGGATTCTCTCAGGTGAAGGGAATAGATTATGAGGAGACATTTTCTCTTGTTGCTCGATACACTTCTATCCAGATGATTATTTCCCTTGCAACATCCATGGGTTAGAGAGTACATCAAATGGATGTAAAGACAACCTTTCTCAATAGAGAGATTGAGGAAGAAGTATACATCGAGCAACCCGATGGTTTTGTGATACATGAGAAGGAGTCTCATGTGAGTAGGTTGAAAATGGCCTTGTATGGAATCAAACAACCACCTTGAGATTGGTTTGCAAGGATTGATAGACACCTGATGATTTTTGGGCTTCAACAAAAGTGTTGTCAATTCCAACCTATACTACAAGACTATTAATGGTGGGTCCCTGATTTTGGTCCTCTACGTTGATGATTTATTTCTCACTGGTACATAGAGCCTTATTATTGAATGCAAGTATGTGTTGGCGTCTGAGTTCGAGATGAAGGACCTTGGTATGATGCACTACCTCTTGGGACTAGTGGTGTGGCAGAGAACTGATGAGATCTTCTCGAGTCAGGGGAAGTACACCATTGAGATATTGAAGAAGTTTGAGATGCTGAACTTCAAGCCCGTGGCTATACCAATGATGACGAATCTAAAGAAAATAAGTGTGTCTTCTTTCAATTTTGACGAAATTGATCTGACTCTATACAAACAGCTGATTGGATAATTGATGTATCTGGTTAAAACCAGACCAAATATTTGCTATGCAGTGAGTGCACTTAGCCAGTTTATAAGTCAGCTGAGACATACACACTAGATTGTTGTGAAACATGTGTTGAGATACTTGCGAGGCACAGTTCGACATGGTTTGAGATATTCTTCCAGTATTGATATGATATGGAAGGAATATATTGACTCTAATTGGGCAGGGATAACAATGGATAGAAAGAGCACCTTCAGGTGTTGCTTTACTTTGGGATCTTTCATGGTTTCCTGGTGTAGCAGGAAATGAACTTCTGTGGTGTTGAGCACAACAGAAGAATAATAAATTGCATTAAGTATGACAATCTGTGAAGTAGTGTGGCTTCACAAGCTCCTTGCAGATCTATCTGAACATGTGTTGGATTCCACCATTATTCATTATGGTAACCAAAGTTGTGTGAAGATCTCTGATAATCCAGTGTTTCATGACAAATCGAACCACATTGAGATCAAGTACCATTTCATCCGAGACATGGTGCAAAGGAAGGAAGTATTGGTGCAGTACCTTCCTACAGATGAGCAGGTTGCTGATGTTCTTACCAAACCAGGATGAAGTTTAAGTACTTCCGTGATAGACTTGGTGTGGCAGAGAATGCCTCCCTCGCTGAGAGGGAGTGTTGATTTTTGCAGCTTCCTGAGACATTCTCCAGATCGTACTCCTATGTGACTGAGTTGATTTGATCTATGATGACACTTATCTGAGAAGGGATAAGTGGGGCACCTATCTGAGAAGGGCTAAGTGCGGTTGGGCTTATAACCCAATGTCCCATGTGGAGAGCACATGAGGACATGTCAAGGGAGTTGACCCTTGACACCATACACTATGGGAGTTGACCCTAGTGTTTCTAGAGGGTGTAGCCTCTAAAAGTCCACATGGAGTGCCATGTGTGAAAAACTTTCTCCAGATCGTACTCCTCTGTGAATTGAGTTGAGTTGATATGTGAGGACACTTATCCGAGAAGGGATAAGTGGAACACTTATTCGAGAAGGAATAAGTGCAGTTGGGCTTATAACCCAACGTCCCATGTGGAGAGCACATGAGGACATGTCAAGGGAGTTGACCCTTGATGCCATACATTATGGGAGTTGACCCTAGTGTTTCTAGAGGGTGTAGCCTCTAGAAGTCCACATGGAGTGCCATGTGTGACAAACTTTCTACAGATCATACTCCTCTATGAATTGAGTTGAGTTGATCTGTGAGGACACTTATTCGAGAAGGAATAAGTGCATTTGGGCTTATAGCCCATCATCCCATGTTCAGAGAACATAAGGAAATGTCAAGGGAGTTGACCCTTGATGTCTCACACTATGGGGAGTTGACCCTAAGTGTTCCTAGAGGGAGTAGCCTCTAGAATTCCACCTGGGAGTGCCATGTGTGACAAATATTTTACTACTATGGTGGTTTTGTACCACTGGTGGAGACTGCGTGTCTCTGGACAGTAGTTGTGTACTACTATGGAAAGATACCTCCCTAGCTAAGAGGGAGTGTTGATGTTTCAACATCCGGCATAAATTCTCCTACATTGGGCTGCAGACCAAAGGAGATAGGATACATTTATCACAAAGGTGAACTTGTGATAAATGGGCCCAGACATAGTCCTTCCTTTATCATGAAAAGGAATAATATGGACTCGAGGTGCTTGAAGTTCTTTCCATGTGTCAGTTAGCATCAAGCCGACATTCACTCATAAGTGTGTGCCTGTGGTGAAAGATCTTGGTATAGTCTTTGTCCTAGTCATGACGATTTGACAAGGAATAATAAAGACTCAAGATGTTACATGTTATTACGTGCAGACCTAGAGTGAGCCTGAATTAATTGGCTTAGAGGGAGAGCTACAAAAGGAGTTTCTCCTCCATTCAGGTGGGAGAGAGATGTCTCCCAAGAATGACAGACAAGTGTCATGAGTCTAGGGTGAAGTTTGTATACTTCAAAGACAAGAGTGACATGTTGCAGAATGTCTCCCTCGTTGAGAGGGAGTGTTGATGTTTGGACAACATCGGGAAGACATCCTCTAAAGATAATAATTAATAATATAATTATTATTGATTATTACATATAGTATATATAATAAGTAAATGATAATAATAAATAGTTATTGATTATTCAAAGGACACATCCTTTCATGGATGGTCACCTTATGTTCCCTATACATGGACCTCTCATCATTGTAATAATACATCGAATATTGATCATATTTTATATGAATAAAAACAACACCTCTTGGCTTCCTTTTGGTTTGTTTGGTCGAATCAGAAACATAAAAGGTCATAAGCCAATTTCACGAAGGAGTATGTGGAGGACACCATGCCTGGAGGGCAATGACTTATAAGATCCTAAGGGCAGGGTATTATTGGCCCAAACTTTTCTCGGACGTCAACGCCAAGGTCTGAGCTTGCAACCCTTGCCAATTGTTGGCAGATAAGCATAAGCTCCCAACGATGTCATTGGTTCCAGTCAAAATGAAAGCTCCTTTTCAGCAATGGGGATTAGATTTCATAGGCGAAATTAATCCTCATTCTAGCGCTCAACATAGATGGATCCTGACTGCAACATATTACTTCACCAAATGGGTGGAGGCTATCCCAACCAGAAAGGCTACAAATTCGGTGGTAATAGATTTTTTAGAAGAGAATATTTTATCTAGATTCAGCTGCCCCCGAAAGATAGTCACAGATAATGCTCAGGCCTTTAAATCTATGGCTATGGTCAGTTTCTGCCAAAAATACAATATTGTGCTTGGTCATTCCACCGCGTAATACCCCCAGGGAAATGGGTTGGCTGAGTCTTCAAACAAGAGATTAATCAATATAATTAAGAAAGTGCTAAGCAAAAACAAGAAATCTTGGCATGTGCATTTAAAATACACTCTGTGGGCAAATCGGATAGGCACGAAAAAGTCTATTGACACTTCTCCTTTCCAAATGGTATATGGGACAGATGTAGTGTTACCTATAAATCTAGCGCTTCCTGTAATGAAACTTTGGCAAGATGAGAAGGAAGAACCAAATCCTTTCGCAAGAAGGATAAATCAGTTGATTGAAGTCCAACAACACAGGGCCGAAGTGGATGAAAGTTTGCAGAAATACCAGGACAACATGAAAGCGCTATTTGACCGTAAAGCCAAAGACAAAGATTTTCTCTCGGGAGATTTGGTTTTAAAATGGGATGCAAGGAAGGAAGACTCGAAAAAACATGGTAAATTTGATCACATCTGGTACGGACCGTTCAAGGTTGCATCTCCTGAAGGAAAAAATTTGTTTGTGTTAGAAAATTTGGATGGTAAAATCCTTAACGCCCCTGTCAACGGGCGTTTTTTAAAACACTATATGGAATAGTTGATTTCCAGAATTCCCACTGTATATACCGGTTTGTTTATTCTTTTTATTTCATAATTTTCTTTGGTAAGTCTACTTTCATTCTATCACAAAAAAAAAAAAAAAGGTTAATGTTTTTCTAGAAGTAGGGATATAAAACTCTCAATGTATTCAATTCTTTAAAAGCCTTGATACTCTTTGTATTGTTCCCTTACAGGATTCTGTCTGACAACCCGACAAGTGAAAGTAGCAAACAGATAGCCTTATAGCGGAAGATAATTTCGTTGAAAACAGGTGATATAAAGATTTCGGTTATTTCAAAAGAGAACGAAAATGGTAAGGAAAAGGTGTGAATTGCAGGAAAGTCTATTTAAAAAAAAAAAAACATAGTTTTTTTTTTAAAAGTGTGGTGATTGTCTCGCAAGTGTGATATGTCACTTAAAGAATGATTTCTAAATCTAGGCCCTAAGAGTTTCACCTAGAATAGGACAAGAGGTATTTAAAATAAATAAAAAGCAAAAGGCATATCTGAGAAAGAGTTCCATGAGTTGGGTTTAATTCATGACCCCTGTTTTTCGATTCCCAAGTCTTTTCTCCATCGCCCCTTTCTACCCTCGGTTTTGCCTTCATAAAAGACCAAATATATTTTTGGTTTTCCCACAGAGGGAGAAGAGATTACATCTTAGCTATGGAAGCTGAAAAACAGTTCTTAAAAAGTAGACCAATCCTCATAACTCCTCACTCTCCGACTAAACAAGTTATGCCTAGGATGATCCTGACTCTCCTAGGTTTCTTAACAGTTTTCTAAGGATTTAGGCTTGCTCAAAGGAAGACCCCTGTAATTAATCTTCCCCCTTTTCCCTACGAACTAAGGTGCTTTGAAAGTTAAAAAAGGGTTGGTCCAGGGTAATCAAAGCAAGTTGACAGATCTACATTGCAAATTTTACACAGATACTATCCCTGGTATACTTACTACCACTGATTTCTCCCACTTCGTATTCAATAAAGTAAAATATAAGACAGATAACTTCATCGGGGTACTGAACAGGCTCGTTGGTAGTGAAGCAATATTTGAGGTTAAATGCATAATTATGACTCGAAGTGGTGAAAGGAAATAAAGTAAAATATAAGACAGATAACTTCACTGGGGTACTGAACAAGCTCGCTGGCAGTGAATCAATATCTGAGGTTAAATGCATAATTATGATTCGAATTAGTGAAAGGAAATTCAGTAAAAAGGGACAGATAACTTCACTGGGGTACTGAACAGGCTCACTGGCAGTGAAGCAATATCTGAGGTATCTATAAGGCTATCATACATATTTTTCACTCTACCCTGGTTACCAACCTTTTCAAAACCAGATCTGCATCCCAAGTCTAGACAGGGCTCCCCAATTAAAAACATGAAATGTACTTCATTTGATGCAAGCCAAAAGCCGTAGGATTTGTTGGATTCCCTAGGATTGTTTTGACCATCTTAAAGAAAACTTAAATTCAGTAGCGAGAAGGAGAAGATCAAGAATGGGGATGCAGCTGAGTTTACAACATTGAGAGTTTTGAAAAGGTTTTCAGAAGTAAACACAAAATCTCTTTTTCCTCTATATCCCCTCCCTTAGCATTTTTTGCAGAGATAAGCCCTTGACTCCATTAACCCAATAAAAGCACTGAGTCTACACGTTCTCCTCGTCTCACAGGGAGACGAGGTCCCCAATTGGAGCCTATGTTGAAACAAATATTAAATTTGTCATATTCATAACTTAAACCTTCCTTTTTTGGGTTTCTGCTTTTCATTAAGCATAACCCTCACTATCATTTCCAAAAGGCCGGTACTGAAATCCCAAAATTTTTTATTCTTTAAATAATTAAAGGCAAAAAAAGAAAAAAGAAAAAAATGTTATAAAAGTCCCAATGTGCTTCCCGTAAAATTATTTCTTAAATCACGAAAAGTTTAAACCCTAAGAAGTTAATATTAACCTTTAAAAAGTTTTTCAGAATTCGGGGTTTACTAAGAACATATGTTTCAATGCATTTCCAATCACGAAATCTCAATCCCCGATTTCCCGAAATACGAAAGTTACTAATTATTAAAAACTAAGTTAATCATATCGTGATTTTGGGATTCAGAGTTCGTCGATAACATACCTCTTGTCAACATGATCCCCAAAATCCCGAAACGTGAAGCCCCGACTCATAGTTTGTGTTTAAACTGAATTAATCATGTTTCAGAAATTAGTCCTTAATCTTGATTAATTAATTCACTAATATCGAAATTTAAGGCTTAAGTTAATCATTTCGCAATTTCGGAAATCGAGATGTAGCGATAACATAACTCTGGTCAACATGATTTCTGAAATCCCGATCAATTATCTGTGTTAGTCTAAATTAATCATGTTTTGGAGGTCAATCCTTAATCCTGATTAATTAATTCACTAAACGAAAATTCACGGCTTAAGTTAACGATTTCGCAATTTCAGAAATCGGGATTCATCGATGACATACTTCTTTTCAACTCGATCCCCGAAATCCCGAAACACGAAATCTTGACTCTTAATCGGTGATTAGTATAAATTAACTCTGTTTTGAAAACATGATTAATGACAATCAATCTTTTTAGGTTTTGTTCACGTTTCGGGTTTCGATTGAATGAAATGTTCTGAGTTTTGAATTCAAAAGAGCAAAATGCGACCACCTAAATAAAGAATAACTGGTGATATGTGACACTAATGCGTATCTTAGTAAATATCTATTGCATTAAATGTATTGAATTCTTGACAGCTGCGTCAGTCCCTTCATCGTTAAATGAATTAAAAGAGAGTTTGAAGGTCTGTGTTTCGCAACATATTCTTTTTCATACTATCAAGCGTAAGACGCATTAAGCCAAGCTCATACACTCCTTGTCTGTGACAGGTTTTCCATCTAACTTGAATTCATGGCACCAAAGAAAGCACCAAAGGAGAGTGAAGATACACAGGAAGGAGATATCATATCTGACAATACGCCACAAGCTATCGACTCAATAAAATCTTGGACACAAATCTTTGAATTCATGAAATACGAAATCAAGAATTCTCCCATTGATTCCAAGAATCACTTCCGGGATGTAGCAAAATCAGAGCTTCCTAAGATCGCGGCGCGCCCTCGGCTTATGACGCACAACGACATAATCAAATGGGCCTTGGAAAAGATTGATATTCCGACGAGGATAATTTTAAATGATCAAGGGGTCGTTGTAGGCTCATTCAGGCCAGAACATATACAAGTAATGTATAAGCTCTCACCAAATCCTAAGCACACATTTAATGCCGAGTTTTTAGCTAAATTTCAAAGGAAAGAGTGTATTGAGGTAGATCGAACTTATCCTGATTTAATTAGAGAATGGTGGAGATGTCCATCAAAGTTTAGGGCCAATACACATGGGGTTTATGCCACGACATCTTTGAACGAATACATGGTCTATGTAGCCATTATGTTGTGTATATTTTTTGGGAAAAAGGATCCCTGCCATTTTCCTGCAGAATGGGTGCCCTTTTTAGAAGAAGCTTTAGAAGGATACACTTTCAACTGGAGTAAGATTATGTCTGATAACCTAGCACAAGAAGTTTCAAAGTATAGAGTTGCAAAATCTAAAGGTAAACCAATGGCCTTTTATATGTCAGCGTACATCATGGACGCAATTTGCTTTGTGACTCCATTTCCCCTGATGAATTGGAGTTGGAACATAACTTGCCCCAAGCCCATTCATGAATATCATTCTGCACTTTGGGAAGAAAATGCTAAGGATGCATTTTACGAAATTTGTCATTTCGTAATAATTCCAATGCATAAAAGGTTTTATGGTTGTGAACCCCCTCCCATTCCTGAGGCAGTCTCAGAAAATCTCAAAGCAATAGCTGACTGGTTTGTTGAAGAAAATTTCTCTTATGTTAGGGTTTATGGGTGCCCAATTCCCCCTCATGCACTTCCAGAATTCCTCCCAGACAGACTGGTATTGAGGGAGGTAGCATATCAAATAGTGAAAGGTGGTATTGGGATAGAGCTAAAGGTAGCTCAAAAGAAATCTTGAGAAATATTCCCTGCGTATGTCAGGAAATTTTCATTACTAAACCTTGGACATTCTAAAGTGGAAGCCGAGAAATTAGAGGAGATAAAACTGGTAGATATTGAGCACAGAAAGCATGACCCTTATCAATTAGTAAGCAGACATTTGATGCACTGTAATTTGAAAGCTTATGAACATGAACAATCTTTTTATGATGATATATTCAAGGAGGTTAAAACTTATGAAGAGGTACTGAACAAGGTACGGGCCTTATCACTCGACTTGCAGACTAGTTTTATATCCTTCCAAAGTCACAGGTGAAGTTGTTTGCCAAAAATTTTGCAAGGTGAATCCACAACTCCTCCTCTAGAGTAGGAAGGACCTCCCCCAGGCTTTGAAACAGAGGTACAGGAAAAAGCTAATACAAAAGGAAAAATGAAGGAGAGTGAAATGCCTTCACAGGAAACAGGAGTCCCTCAGACAGAAAAATCAGAGAAAGGGAAAGGAAAGGAGTTGGAAACACCCTCGGAAATCCCTGAGAATTTTCTGAAAAAAGTAGGAGGAACAACATTGACAGAACTTGGAAGTCCCATTACGTCCTTGACTCCATTGTAGTCTACTTATGGAAACCCCCACGAGGGAGCTCTATATGCAAGTGATCTTGAGCCTATTTCTAGAGATGAGATTCCTCCTTCCAATTATTTTTTCAGTAAGAAGAGAAAAGCTATCCTAAAACAGGAAATGCATCCTAGAGGAGATATGATGATTAAAAAGCACAAAATCATTATAGATGGACAAAAACTTAAAGAAGGAGAATTCACTACAGAGATAGCAGGCACAATGGGAGCCTTAGCATCGACGAATTTATACTCTGTGGGTAGTTTGACAACTATGTTGGAGCATAAAGAACAGATGATAGCTCAACTATAGGATCAATTAAAGGAGACTAAAAGAAATATCAGTTGGGGAATAAAAAAGGGTCTAGAACGAGCTAGATTGAATGACATTCAAGAGATTCAGAAACTAAAAGCAAGCTTAGAGGAAGCAAATCAGAAAATACAGGTTACTCAGACACAGGTCCTAAAGCAAGAAGAAAAAATAAACAATTACAAGATAAGATTAGTTCCATTTCAAATCAAGTGATAGAGCTTGAAATTTTCCAGGCCCAGGTATTAGGAATACATTTGAAGATAGAAGAGGAATAACATGGAGTGTTTTTAAATATAAAATTTATTCAGAATTATTTTCAGGAAACAAGTAAAGCTTTGGAGAACATTCTCCTGAAAGAAAGAGAAGTGAAAATAGCTAGGATGACTTTCCAAAAAGCAGTGGCCCTTTCAACAAAGGAGGAGGTTGGAAAGATTCAAAAACTATCTGTTTTAGAGCATGTTAAAGGAGATGTAATACTCAAGGTGTGGGAGGTAGACCTTGCAGAAAACAAAAGAATAAGTAGAGAGGTCATTGATGATTGTCAAGGAATTTTTGATCTTTTAGAAAAAGCTTCTTTGAACATTGGAATAAACAACTGTTTGGGGTTATTAGGAGAAATTAACATTGTCAAGCACCAACTAAGATTCAAGGAAGATCTGAAGGAAATGCAGGTGGAGATCCAAAAAATAAATGTAATCAATGTTACCAAAATCGATAAATGGATAGTAATGCCTAACTTGAAACTACAAACTATAAAGTTCACAAGAAAAATAATCGAAGACCGTCTGCCAGAACTGCAGAGAAATTTTTTCTTATTTGAAGCAAAGGATATTCCAGAAGCTCCCAGAGTTTTTGTATAGTTTCTAGGAAAAAGTATTCGCTGTCTTGAAGCAGAAGGAGGAGGTTCATCAACGCAGACATGAGATACTCTTTTGAAGATTTTCATCATTATAATAATAAAGAAGTTAGAATAGAAATGTAAACGGTTTGACATTGTTCATTCATGTAACCGTAGTCTTAGGAAGTTAGTTAATCACCAATGGGAAAAATGTTTGGTGATCATGTATAAATATATTTTCACAAGACTAAGAGAGGGATTTTTGTTTTTGAGGAGAGCCGATTGTATTAAAAGTTTTCAATCCATTGTGATATAAATAATGCAGACGAGATTCTGAATTCATTAAACTTTGAAGCTATGTGTTCTTTAACCCTGTTTACAATATATTTATGTGTTTCTCTTTCCATGGCTTTCTAATGAATGATCAACTATAAGTTTATTTCATACATCTTTTGTAGTTTGAATTGTTTTGGTTATCAAATTATTTACAACTTTTCCTCTTAAATTGCTATGAGTAATTTTAAGACATGTAGATGATTTGAACGATAATATTTAACACTTCATTAGAAATCTCATTTTCCTTTTTACTTCCTGTTACAATATGAGATTCTTTCGTGATTAAAGCCTCATATTTTTTTCAGCAGTATTTCTTTGTTATTTTACTATTCTCAAAATTGTTTCAAGTCCAGGAAACGACCTCAACTGTTATTATGTTATTATTTTGAATTTCAAAACTATTTTTCCTATTTTCATTCCTTAAAAATTGAAGCAACAATTTATCAATTTCTTTCAAAATTAAATAAAATTTTACTCTCCATGACTGTCCCAAATAACAAACAGCCCAATATAGAACCTACCCTCCAAGATCAAACTAGCATTGCTTTGAACCTTTTTAATATTATTCTGCAAACAACGACTAACCGGGTTGAATTAGAATATTCATGGGTAGCTATTGAGAGAGATATTAGCATCCAAGAACAATGGGAAGCTAGACAGAGGCAGTTGAGAAACCAACTCTGATTTACCTTTCATTTTAATTCTTACCCTTTTAATTATCTACCTTTACAGATGCCTTGACGGTATACTTTACAACCTTAAAGTATAAACTCAAGAACAACAGTAGGTATCTCAACACATGCTACGCAACGATCCAATGTGTATGTCTCGGCTGACTCATAAACTAGATAAATGCACTCATTGCATAGAAAATATCTGGTATGGTGTTAATCAAATACATCAATGATCCAATGAACTATCTGTATAGGGTCAGATCAATCTCGTCGAAATCGGAAGAAGACACACTTAGTTTCTTCAGATTTGTCACCATTGGTGTAGCCATGGCCTTACAATTCAACATCCCAAATTTCTTCAATATCTCAACTGTGTACCTTGTTGGAAAATATTGAACAAGCAACGAATGCGTGTTGATGATTGTTGTCATTAATGGCAACAGTGGAGATGGCAGGATAAGAAGGATAAAACCCCTTGGGGATTCGGAAGAAAATGCGCGCAGCAAGAGTTTACAGAGAAGAAGGAAGACAGAGATCCAGTGACCGTTGGATCCCATTCAAATTTCCCGAAAAGATGACAACCGTCAGATATGCAGAAGTTGCGAGGGAGATAAGTCATCGGAGATTCAGGGATCGGGACTTTGAAATGTCCAATTCACTTGACAACGAAAACCCCGAAATTGCGATATGCGATTTCGCAATGTAATCACAGCCGTTGGATAAGAAGATTGCATCTGAACCGTTGATCCAACTCACGACAGCAGACCACGTCAGCAAGGGACACGTGGCACAACCAGGGAATGACAGGTGGCAGGCAGATTCAACACTTCAGGCACATGAAAGTCACAAATCAGAGTGACACGTGGCAGGGTCTAACACGTGTCAAACCACGTGTGACGTCAGCAGAGGCATAAGCGATCAGGACTTTGAAATGACAAAGTCACTTGATATCAAAAGTCTCGAAATCCCGAAGGGATCCGGACCACCCATCTGAGGGACAGGTGTCAAAGATCAAGGTGTCATCGACATTCTGTTCATCGGGAAATCGGGGATTCCATTGACAAGAGTTTTGTGCAATTCAGAATCACGATCAGCGAAACCCCGATGAGTGGGGGCCAAATGTCAGCACATCAGCGAGGGAGGACAGTATCGTAATGGAGGTCAGCTGTCAGAGATAAGGATGTGGTCATAGAGTGACGATCACGTTGACCGGGAGCTAAGCTCAGGATGGCTAGCGTATGAAAGGAGCCATCGAGAATCGGAGAATCTCGAGTTCGGAGGACTTGTGAATTTTGACATCGCAAATGCCGAAATCGCGATGAGTGAAATCCCGATTAGATCTGAACCGTTGGATCAAATATTGATCGGAGGGCTACTGTTCTTCCTCACACATTCACGCTTCAGTTGCGAATCAGTTAAGAGAAACAGACTGATGATGACAAAGTAGTTAGCGTTTCAGTTGCCAAGACAGATGTCCTTGTATTACCGATTGGAAGGGGAAGTGGAATCGTCAAGGTAGCTTGTATAAAGGAAAATGAGCGAGACTGAACGGGTTGGTTGTTCTGAATGAAAAACGAGTAAAAAGAAAGAAAAAGAAAATGAGCAGAGGCATAGCAAGAGATGAAGCAAATGTGAAGAGCGACATGAAATGTAGAACATACACAAAGCAAAATAACCTCGACAGATCAGAAGCAGAGAAGAATGACAGAGAAGGTGATGCAGAGTAGGCATGCTAAACAAACAAATGAAGAAAAGAGTAGCAGAACAGTTTGCTGAAGATCAGATACAGAGAAGGATTGGTAAGACTTGCTTTATCTGAGTAATTGTCTATGTATTCATTATTGATAATAAATAAGGGTGGTTGGGAGGTGCTCGGGAGGACTGTAGTCCTCAGAAGTTCAAGTGGGTGCTTGAACACAGGAAGTTGTAGCTTCC
>ML806724.1:200187-214676 GCA_009831015.1 Picea engelmannii
TGCTGGAATATTTAGGGAGTTGGTGCTTCCTTCTAGTGGGTGCTAGAGAAACCAGAGAGTTGGAGCTCTCAAACAAGTTGCAGCTTGTAAAACAGAGGTAGCAGCCTCACATTGAGTTGGTGCTCGATTGTAAATGATGTACATAACAGAAAAAGACTGCCTATCATTTCAAAGAAGAAGAGGTTTTCTCCCTTTATGGGTTTCCTCGTGAAAAACTATCTCTGTGTTTATTTTATGTGTGACTGATGATCTTTACTTTTACTAGCCATATGTTGTATATTGTTGATGACACATGAAGAAAGATTAATAATGTTTTAAAAGGTATAAAATTGTTTAAGCACACATACAACTGATTCACCCCCCCCCCTCTCAGTTGTTTTAGTATTTCCAACATACCTCCCCTAACTCAGGAAGATCTCATCGGTTCTCTGCCACACCTCTAGTGCCAAGAAGTAGTGCATCATACCAAGGTCCTTCATCTCAAACTCAGAGGCCAATGCATACTTGCATTCAACAATAAGGCTCTTTGTACTGATGAGGAATAACTCATCAACGTAGAGGACCAAAATTAGGAACTCACCATTAATAGTCTTATAGTATAGGCTGGGATCAACAACAGTTTTGTTGAATCCCAAACTCATCAGGTGTCCATAAATCCTCACATACCAAGCTCAAGATTCCTGCTTGAGTCCATACAGGGTCTTCTTCAACCTACACACATGAGACTCATTCTCATGTATCACGAAACAATATGGTTACTGAATGTATACTTCTTCCTCAATATCTCCATTGAGAAAGACTATCTTCACATTCATCTGATGTAATCTCCAACCCATGGATGCTGCAAGGGAAATAATCGTCTAGATAGAAGTGTATCAAGCAACAAGAGAAAATGTCTCCTCATAATCTATTCCCTCCATCTGAGAGAATCCTTTATGATGCATGAGCATCATAAACAATCAAGCGAGCATGGAGGCGAAAGATAGCTGGAAAGTGCAACACGCATTTTTCACGTTTTGGAATGTTTTTGAAACATTAATGTAATAGCTAGAAGGCGTATTTTTCATTTATATCTTGGAGGATGTAAACAGATCATGATCGATTTTCTCTCATCTGTCGATATAAAAGACATTTAAGCCCAGTTAATGAAAGTAGGTAGATTTAAATTATAGATTAGACAGTTTAGAGAGTAGGAGGGAAAACGGGTATAGACAAACTCATCTTTGTATCATTGTATTATTAGAGTGTATTATTAGCATAGAAAAAAAAGAAGAGAGTTGTAGAGAAGAATCCATGAACAAGAGATTTGAATTAATATATGAAGCTTTGAATCAAATTTCATGGTGTTATGATGTTTTCTGTCTATACATGGTGAATGGTATGCTTACAATTGTTTTAATCTCTCTGCTATGCATTTACTTTGATACTGAGTTGAATGTATGATTTCATATTGAATGTTTGAATTCTGAGAGAAGAAAGAGAATGAGTTTCAATTGTTTCTCTTCTTGAGTGAGAGAAGTTCCTGCAAAGAGTGTAGTGAAACGTCCGCAAGGAGTGCATTGACAAAGGTTCAGAGTTTATCTCTGAAAGCTCAGGAGGGATATCGTTGTTCTCATTCTAACAGAAGTGTAGGTGAAGCACAAAAGCGGTGCAAGGTGTGCGCAGGCTAGTTGAAAGATTAGAACTTATCAACCAGGGGAGAGTTGAAGGACTGTTGTTGCAGAAAGTGCACAGATTCGAGAAATCAAATATGAAAAAGTATTTGAAGAATTTCCACAAGGAGTGCGAGTAGAGGCCCTTTCTCCGAAATCTTGAATTCGCAAGTGAAAGCTCCGGAGGGTCAGTACCTTTGAAAGTACTCAAAGGAAGATGGGGATTGAAGATGCCGCGCAGAATATAAGTTCCAGTGGGAGAATACTGGTTCATTTCGCAGAAGTTGTCAAGGAGGAAACGAGCGGTCAGAATTCTCCGAGGAGAACTCCCGAAGTCACGGGGACCATAGGATCCAGAAGAGTTGCAGAGTGGATAAGGGTTGGACAAACCCATTATGTTGGTTTCAGGAATCAATGTGGACCGTTGATCGTGGTCAGCTGAGCCGTCAGATCATTTCGACAAATTGGGGTTTGTAAGTCCATATTGCAAGCCAAATCCTTTGGTCACTCTAACTCTTGAATCGGCGAAAAGGATTGTTAAGTGTGGAATTTCAGGATTTCGGTAATTCGGGATTCGTAATACCGGAAATCCTGATGATAAGGAGCCAGGGGCCTTTGTATTGAAAATCCAGGAGTTGCGAAACCCAAAATATCCTTGAAGTGGCATTTCAGGGATCGGGGTTTCTGCATTCCCATGGACAAGGATTCGAGACACTTCACATCATAACCCCTGAAGTTGCAAAACATGAAATATCTGTGAAAGTGTGTTTCGACAGTTCGGTGTTTTGGGGTTCGGGAATTTGGGGATTGTGGTGATATGTGTTTTGGGATCGAGAGTTTTGAACTCCCGGTACCTAGAGGCCCGAAATAACGTAGGTTGTCGAAGGGTTGTTCAAGTCCCGAAAGCTAGGAAAGGTGACAGGTGGCAAGAGTTCATGTCGGAGATAGAAGATAGTGGAGTGGACATGTGGCGTGTCTTCGTCAATCGACGGAGTCAACCCTTGGTGACTGTTTCGGGGTTTTGGAGATCGAAGAGCCAGAAGTCTTGCATCTGGATTCACGAAATTCTGAAGTCTGAAATACCGAAATCGCGAAAAGTCTCGTTGGGGAGCCAACCTTTGCTGAATGCATCAGGGTTCGGCATTTCGGAAGTTGCAAAGACAAGAGGTCAGGGTTCTTTGTACTGGAACTTACGAAGTCGCGAAACACGATACAGTTGTGAAGGAGGACGGGGTCGAAGATTTTGGCATTTCGACATTTCAGGTTTCGGAGGTTGAAGAGACAAGAAACTCGACAACAGGATTCGCGAAATCGTGAAACCTGAAATCCCGAAAAGAAAAGAAAAGTCCCGATTTGGAAAAGGGCACGACCATACTATTAAGGTTAGGAGACTTGAGTGATGTTTTGTGTTTTGATCACACGGGCATACTCATAAGGACTTGTGGATACATTGTTGTTGTGTGTGTGTGTGTGTGTGTGGGATTCTCCGTAGAGGAACCAAAGAGTCAATCAGATTCAAGGGGTAGATTTAGAACGATCCTGAGCGAATCTTGGCCCTGCGGTCGGGGTTTGTGTCAAGTGGTATCAGAGTAGAGGATGAACAGAAAGAGGTTCAATGGAAAAAACAAATGCCTGTAGCTGAAAAGCCACATATGGAAAGCATAATTGACAAGAGAGTCGACAAAAAGACCAGGAGGAAGGAGTATTTTGAATACTTGGTCAAGTGGAAGGGACATCCAGTTGAAGATGCCAGTTGGGAAGATGAAGCAGAAATTCAGAAGCATGGACAGACCGTGCAAGAGCTCATGAACAAGAGTTCATGAAAATTTTCAAGAGAAGGAGTATGATGCAGGAGCATCGTAAACAGTCAAGCGAACGTGGAGGCGAAAGACAGCTGGAAAGTGCAACACACATTTTTCACGTTTTGGAATATTTTTGAAATATTAATGTAATAGCTAGAAGGCGTACTTTGCATTTATATCTTGGAGGATGTAAACAGATCATGAGCGATTTTCTCTCATATGTCGATATAAAAGTCATTTAAGCCCAGTTAATGAAAGTAGGTAGATTTAAATTATAGATTAGATAGTTTAGAGAGTAGGAGGGAAAATGGGTATAGACAACCTCATCTTTGTATCATTGTATTATTAGAGTGTATTATTAGCATAGAAAAAAAAGAAGAGAGTTGTAGAGAAGAATCCATGTACAGGAGCTTTGAATTAATATATGAAGCTTTGAATCAAATTTCATGGTGTTATGATATTTTTTGTCTATACATGGTGAATGATATGCTTACAGTTGTTTTAATCTCTCTGTTATGCATTTACTTTGATACTGAGTTGAATGTATGATTTCATATTGAATGTTTGAAGTCTGAGAGAAGAAAGAGAATGAGTTTCAATTGTTTCTCTTCCTGAGTGAGAGTGCAGTGAAACATCCGCAAGGAGTGCGTTGACAAAGGTTCAAAGTTTATCTTTGAAAGCTCAGGAGCGATATCGTTGTTCTCATTCCAGCATAAGTGCAGGTGAAGCACAGAAGCCGTGCAAGGTGTGCGCAGGCTGGTTGAAATCTTAGAACTTATCAACTAGGGGAGACTTGAAGGACTGATGTTGCAGAAAGTGCACAGAGTCGAGAAATCATATACGCAGAAGTATTTGAAGAATTGCTGCAAGGAGTGCGAGAAGAGGCCCTTTCTCGAAAGGCTTGAATTCACAAGTGAAAGCTCAGGAGGGTCAACACCTTTGAAAGTACTCAAAGGAAGACGGGGATTGAAGACGCCGCACAGAAGCTAAGTTCCAGTGAGAGAACACTGGTTCATTTCGCAGAAGCTGTCAAGGAGGAAACGAGCGGTCAGAATTCTCCGACAAGAACTCCCGAAGTCACGGGGACTGTAGGATCTAGAAGAGTTGCAGAGTGGATAAGTGTTGGACAAACCCATTATGTTGGTTTCAGGAATGAACGTGGACCGTTGATCGTGGTCAACTGAGCCGTCAGATCATTTTGGCAAATTGGGGTTTGTAAGTCCGGAGTGCAAGCCAAATCCTTTGCTCACTCTAACTTCAAAATTGACGAAAAGGATTGTTAAGTGTAGAATTTTAGGATTTCAGTAGTTCAGGATTCGGAATACCGAAAATCCTAATGACAAGGAGCCAGGGGACTTTGTATTGAAAATCCCGGAGTTGTGAAACCCGGAATATCCTTGAAGTGGCATTTCAAAATTTCGGGGATCAGGATTTTGGCATTCCTGTTGACAAGGATTCGAGACACTTCACATCAGAACCCCCGAAGTTGCGAAACCTGAAATATTTGTGAAAGTGCGTTTCGACAGTTCGGTGTTTCGGGGTTTGAGAATTCGAGGATTGTGGTGATATGTGTTTTGGGATTGAGAGTTTTGAACTCTCGGTACCCGGAGGCCCAAAATAACATGGACTTTCGAAGGGTTGTTTAAGTCCCAAAATCTGGGAAAGGTGATAGGTGGCAAGAGTCCATGTAGAAGATAGAAGATAGTGGAGTGGACAGGTGGCGTGTCTTCATCAATAGGCGGAGTCAAACCTTGGTGACTATTTCAGGTTTTCAGAGATAGAAGAGATAGAAGTCTTGCATCCAAATTTGTGAAATCACGAAGTTCGAAATACCGAAATCACGAAAAGTCTCGTTGGGGAGCCAGCCTTTGCTGAACGCATCGGGGTTCGACATTTCAGAAGTTGCAAATACAAGAGGTCAGGTTTCTTTGTACTGGAACTTCTGAAGTAGCAAAACGCGATACAATTGTGAAGGAGGACGGGGTCGAATATTTCAGCATTTCGAGTTTCGAAGGTTGAAGAGACAAGAAACTCGACAACAGGATTCGCGAAACCCAAAATCCCGAAAAGAAAAGAAAAGTCCCGATTTGGAAAAGGGCGCGACTATACTATTAAGGTCAGGAGACTTGAGTGATGTTTTTTGTTTTGATCACATGGGCATACTCATAAGGACCTGTGGATACACTGTTGCTGTGTGTGTGTGTGTGTGGGATTCCCTATAGAGGAATAGAAGAGTCAATCAGACTCAAGGGGTAGATTTAGAACAATCCTAAGTGGATCTTGGCCCTGCGGTCGGGGTCCGCGTCACTTTAGCAACAAATATTGTTTTGTGCTTTTCGATGCTTCCATCAGTTGTGTGTTTAATCTTATAGATCCACTTCAAAGTCACTAGAGACTTCCTCTTAGGTCTCAGAACAATATCCCACACATCATTCTTCATGATGGATTGATACTCCTCCATCATGGAATCTCTCCATACTGGATGACTAGATGCTTCCTCATAACATGAAGGATCATAATCAATGATGTGTCTCATAGTTGTGGCATAGAATGAATATCTCTAAGGTCTCTTGCTCTCTTGGAAGGTACCATGAGGAGCTACATTTCCTTCTTCCTCCTACAGATTCTGATGAGCCCATGCAGGTCTCTTCCGACCTACTATAATATTTATGGGAACATCAACTGGAGCTACAGGATCAATAGGCTCAACTGTCTCCCTCTGAACTTCTAGAGGGTGAGGGGGAGAAGGAAACATCTCTTCATGTCTCTCACCATCAATCTCCATGTGAGATCCTCTAGATCTCCTGAAGGCTACCTCCTCCTCTGGAGGTAACTAAGTCTCTACTCCCTCTGGATGTAGTATTGCCTCCCTCTCTAGTAGTTCCTCTACATACACTGGAATTATTGCCATGCCTGCTTCATCAACATCTCATGGCTAGACTCATGTACTGGGACTGCTACACCGGCTCCCTCTAAGTCTCATAATGTGTCTGCATCCTCTACTAGATCTATCACCATATTTTTGCTACAGTTGGTCTGACTGGATGTATCCACGATCACTGGAATTGTCTCTAATATATGGTACAATATCTTTGCATGATATACTAGAGATGATGAGAAATGATGTTCCTTGATATATTCATAATCTTTGAGCATACTGCTGACCATCTTGCCTCAGTATCCCTTAGGACCACTATGTCATGCATGCGACACTGTCCACACATATGCATACTAGAGAAGTCACTTAAATAGAAGTCTTTCCAATAAATTGGCATTCGCCTCATTTGCAAGCATACAATCACGCTACTTTTCTCCAAATTTAACACCTCCATGGTGTTTTTTATCAGCTACTCATTGTCGAGTTAAAGGATACACAAGCCCATGATTATGAACTAGACTATTATCAAGCAATCTCTGTGAAAGGAGTGACAACGTTGCAACAAGCTGGCCTACTCACAATCCAAGTGTTTGCGTAGGTAGTTAGACTCAAGCTCATTATTATTCTATGGGAATGTTTATCAGAAATAGTTTAGAAACCTAGATTTTTTTAGATTCTATGCGACAATTCGTGATTAACTCTTATTGTTCTACAACATAGAATCTTATGATAATTATCATTCTATACATAAAACTAGTGTAGACCCACAAGATCGAGATGCACATGGAATAAATATGTCGCACTATTACTAAACGATAAACTTATTCTATGTGATCTAAATCAACATACTGTTACCAATGCCCTTCAACGGGGTCACATGAATATGTCCTCAAATCCACACAACACTCTTTCGACGAAAAACAACCCAATTGTGAAATGCCATGCACATGGGCAATGTCATGTGTGATGACATCGCAGAGTCATCAAACACACTGACTCTGCCCTTCACACAACTTTGAGGATGATTATTATATATTTTGGGACATTTTTGTGGGTAACTAGTACAATTCAATCTGAGTGTGAAAAAAAATAGGTGAGATGGTATCAATAGGCTAGAGTGAAAAAAAATCAAAGGAGATGTTGCTTAATCACACGTGTTCTATAATTTATGGTCATTGGAGTTGCCCCCATCTAAAATGGCGAAGTAACCTCTCCACAAGATTTCAACGCATTCATGTTACTTGTAAACATTCAATGACAATACTTTAATACCTCGATTCTGAATTGATATTAAGTCCCCCTCAAAGTAAAATTTATCTAATACTCATGCGATTGTTAGATGATTTTCCTCCAATTAAATCTAATTTAATACCCTTAACTCTTCTGTGGAAGATATAATATGAGCAACTTCGACTAATTTGTATGTCAAAAAGTAACAAACCTACATAATTTTAAAGCAATCATATTTTAGTATGTGAAATCTTGACAACATGGTTTGTATGGAAAATACGAAACTTGCTCTACCTACATCCATGTATCCCTATTCAAGTTATCAAAAAATATTGTCATTTAAGAAATGTACAATCTAGATAAGTATTTAGCTTACTTTTGTTTAGACATCTTCTCATGGTTCATTCTCATTCTATTTTAACAAGGTTGCCTTTGTGGAATATACATGTACCAAATATAAATTTTCATGTAGTATAGATTGTTGAAGAGCCTCCACACACTTCAGATGAATTGATTGAAAATGATTTGCAAATTTTGGGGTTATGTTTAATATCACCCACATTTAGCATATGATGTTTAATGTAGTAAATATTAAAAACAAATGTGAACGAAAAAAAAATCAAAACATGGGGAAAATATCAAAGGGATTAGGTTAATCATTGATATAATCACAAGTGAAAAATCAACATTTAATGTTATAAACATAAATTTTCATTGACGTTGTTGGAGAAACTCAATGAGTCATATTTCTCAAAGTTAGAATGCGAACACAAACTACTAACCTAACCAAACAAGAAGAGATTGCATGTTGTGGAATAGTCCATTTAGTTCGGTGACCTTGGGGGTCCATAGTAGTTAATTTTGATCTTTTATTTATAAGAATGGAGAAATTTCCAAGCCTACAGATGAATGGAGTAGTGATACATGTATGAGATGTTTGATTAATGGTAAAGAATTGAACCTTGGTTATGCTTAAAATTACATATTATACTAACGTTTTATAATCTCTCAAGAGTGGAGTTCCATCCACACTACAACAAGTTAGTGGATGAAGGCAAGAAAGCCTTGGTATGGAGTGGAACTCATGGGTAGAAATAGAAGGATAGGTGTATAAGTACAAGTGGTAGGGGATTTCTAAACAGTAATGGTAAATGTCAATCGATCTCAAGTGACAAAAAACGATGGTGATCCATCCCTTAAAAGGCACATTCAACATAACTAATTGAACACTAAATCCATAATTTGACACTAAAATTTGAAGTATATAAACCAAAGAGATGTAAACAATGAAAAAATGAAGATCCCTTCTTAAAATAAAATATTTGGTCCACAATTTATTACTCTACACTAAAATTCTCCATTTACAACCAATAGAAATTGAAATCTACCCCCACAACATTACTTTGGAAGATGGTTAATGTTTAGCTAATTATGATATCCTATTATTAATCATCTTCTCAACCACAAAAATCACCCTTGATTTGTTCCCCCATAGTAATATTTTAGTTCTCAAATTATTATCTTTATTAATCCTCCGTCCCCTTGGGTTACTTAGATATCTTTTGATATCGATTAGTTCCATGGAAAACGAAAATATTTTCCTCTCATTTATTGTTTGTCTCTTTCATTTTACTCTTACAGTTGGCTTTGTACATAGACTTTTAAACAAGATTCTCATGAGTTGGCTTTGTACATAGACTTTTAAACACGTTCTTTCTTCAATATATGTCTGGTTTATCACATACAAACATTAGGAGATGTTGGTGGTACATATGTAAGAAGTTGATACCTTAAGAGGTATTTTGGGGGCATAAGCTATATTGTAAGTTTGAATGGGCAACTTCTCAATGGAACGAAGACTTGGAGTTGGATTTCTGTGAACAAAAGTGTAATTGTGGCAAGAAAATTTACAAATGCCATAGAAAGTTTTTTCCCAAAAATTAAATGAACATGAAGTTTAAAAAATTGAAGATTGATTAAATTTAAACATTTGAAAGTTTACAAATGTCTTACAAAGTTTCTTCCCAAACATTAAATAAACATGAAGTTTAAAAAATTGGAGATCGACTAAACTTAAACATTTACTGAATGACTAAGTCTCGACTTCAATATTCTCTATAGTCGTGTGTTTCTCTGTAGTTGTGTGTTGCGATTCTATTTGTACTGAGATTTCTGCTATTAGTTGGTCGATTGAGATCTCAAATGTAAATGTTGGGACTCCAATATTACATGTGTTATAGTTGATGTCAAGACTTTTTGGGACATGAGTTACCATGTCAGAGTTTCCACAAATATAAAAAAAAACATCTTGTGCACATGGGTCATCCTCTACTCTTTTCCCTCTCATCCTACACCATCCTCGTACCAAGATTGATAGTCTTCATATCCTCCACTTTAACTCTCACTTCCTTACATAAACCTCCTACCTTCTAATTTTGATCTTGATCAGATCTTCCACAATCACCATCACCATCTTCAAGAATCCACAACTCATCCTATACGCACATATTTGGCATATATGACCAATATCGCAGAAAATATATAGCAATTTCTCATTAAAATCCCACTAACTTCTTTGAATATATCATGCCAATGGAATTATGTGCATACCAAGTAGAATTCACATAGGTTTGTATTTACTACAATTGCAACGTGTTTGATGTCATTCTAGTGAATGTTGGGTCCATATTCTATGTCTAAGCAAGAGTTAAAATCCTTTTTCGTATGGCTATCTATCAAAGATTTGATTGGTGCCCAAAATATGCACCTGCTTGCCTAGAGACAACGACCAAGGGAAATCCACTTCCTGGTTATTTTTTGAGAGAGATGATGAGAGCAACTAGTTGTTAGAATATTCAACTGGAAGTAAGCTTTTCTTCCTTCTTTTCATTTAATACACACACAACAACTAATTTGTAAAAACATACATAAATATTAAGATGGCTAGCCGAAACGATAGGTATTCATGATATGTTATTATATTAGTACGAACATCTAATTTAGTTTTTGGAAGATCAAACTTGTGTCTATCGTTCACTCCTCCATCTTCCTCCGAAGATTTTTCACTTATCTTTGGACGAAGATCACCATTGCCGACAATCCTCTCCTTCAAATCCTCCTCATTGATTGAAAGCAACAACTACTCATCTCCCAAACCTTTGCAACACAAAACTCCATGATACTAATACTCATACTATAATAATGAAGATAAAAAGATAATAGTTAAGATACAAAGATTGAGATAAAAAAAACAGAGCTAGTGTTAGAAAAAACAATCATGGGTGTTAGCATGACAATACACATGCATGCACACTTTTTCAAGAAAATGAAGATGACCTACAAGCATCCGGAAACCAAGGAGGATTCCTCGAAGCATATTCCACTAATCCTTCTCACCAAGAACAAATGGACACATATCAAGAAGTAGACCAAGAGTCTCAGTTTGAGATGGAGGTAAATAAACCATGTGTAGTTCCTTTCTTGATTAATGCTGATGATTCTTTTGAAATCATTAAACAACATGCTTCTTGCATCGACTTAAAGTTGATGAGAAAAATGGGATACAATGGAGGAGGCTTTGGAACCAATGGACAAGGTATTGTGGATCCCATCGAGGTAGTGATTTGGCCTCAATATGCTGGGATAGGCTATGTCCCAAAGGATGTTGGAGAAATATCCAAAACCATTCGGGAAGAAGACCCCAGGACAATCACTGAGACTCTAGAGGTCAACAGTTCATCAGGAGATGAAATTGATTCAGTGCAAGATGAGAGAACAACTTCTCATGATCGGGGATTCGATACATCTCTAGGGAGAGATGAGCATCACAATGGAAGAGTTGAGACCAACTCTTCTTGATAGTCTAACTCCAAAGGAAACTCACCAATGTATAATAAATCTTGAAACTCTAAAATGCCATTTGATTATAAGCATGTTAATCATATAAAACAGATCTTGTGGCATCAAATACCATGCACTTTTTGTGGATTGAATAACCACATAGTGTCCCAATGTTGGAAGATAAAATCCTAGTGCAGGAAGGTATGGAAACCAGGAGAAGGACGAGGATGGAAGATTGCTTTCCACACACGAAAAAGAGTAGGGGAAATGAACCTCTGAAGGAGAAAGGCTATTGCAACCATTGTAGCAGAGATGGGCATCATGAGGCAATTTGTTGGGCCTTACAACGAGATATATGCCCAAAAAGGAACATGAAGACCAAACAAACACCTCCGAGGGAGACAACCAGTTAGGTAGTACTGCAGGGAAATCCACCGCCATGAGGAAACCAACTACTAGAGAAAGGACAGCTCGGTAAGACGACATGTTCGACATAATGGCCGAACGAATGGGGAAAATCCTTGAGTTAGTCGAGATTGACCATCTTTGTAAATCACATGTTGTGATTTAGACCCCATAGAAGGGTATTATGTAAAAGTGATAATTGTTAATATCACTCCTTTTCTGGCACATGTTGATATTGTTAGGTCTTGTGAGGTAGTTTGGGTATGGGTTTCTTATTGTAAGTCCAATGGACATGAAACTTATAATGTAAATACTTTTGGGGAACAAAATTCATTTCATTTGGGAGGCGTGATCCAGATGGATCTAGGGAACATCACAAAAGTTTCAGAAATGTCCCAGGAGGCCCAGAATGGCCTTAATAGCTAGAGAAAGGGAAAACATTCAAAGTTCCCAAAAATCAGTGAAAATGACATGATCACGAAGAGAGTGTTGCAATATTTCCAATGACGCAAACAAATCGTCAGCCAGAGTTACATATTGAAAGATATTCACGATCAAAGTTTGGTCAACCCAACCCAGTGAGCACAGGATGAGTCAACATTCGTACTACCAACGTCAACATCCATATGGATGACATCAACATCCGTGAAACACACATGGTAGGAGAAGGAAGGTGACACGTGCAATGCTGACATCAACATGGTGATGTGGTAGCACCAGAGGCTGCCATGTGTCACCCAATTTTGGTGTTTTTGGGTAGATCCGTGGACCAATCAGATAGTGCCACATGGAAGTCCATACAGTGACGTGGTAGGGTGATGTGGAAGTCCGTATAGTGACGTGGAAGTACATACAATGATGTGGAAGGATGATGTGGCATCCATACAGACACGTGGCAGGTGACTATGTAGTCTGTACAAACACGTGGCTTCCTCCAGAAGCACCACAAGGCAATGTACGACTGGGCCAACAGTGCATTAACGTCATGCCTGCATGGAAGGTGACTGGAAAACAATGGGCCAATAGCTAGGTGCCACGTGGCCCAATCAGAGGGCGCGATGTGGCAGCCCCAAAATGACCAAGGAGGGCCTGTGACAAAAAATCCAAAAAAAAATATAAACGGATCTCGCCAAATTTGGCGGAGGTCTCGCTATATCTGGTGGTTCCATCAAGACAGAACCACTACAAAAATTATCCAGCAGCTATAAAATCAATCCAAATGGGGAGGCTCGCGAGCTTGACCTCGGGACCTCCCCCTACCTTAGTGCTTTAACACATGCACGCTAACCAACTCGTCTAATGCCTTAGTTGGTATATCTGCCTAGAATTTTATTTAAAAACAATTTTTAGCCACGACACAGAGGAAGAAGCGCACACCCAGTTTGTACAAGGTCGTACGATGGAACAAATTTCAATGCAGTCTTATGCATTAATTGCAGAGTTGCACACAAATTGAGACATAAGCCTAGAGGAGGCTTGAAGGTCACTCTGTCCGATGGAGACGATTTGACAGTCGTTTTTAGGTAATTTGACGACGCGAATCTAATGGCGAGGTCTATTTTTGTAGTAGAGCTTTAGATCAACAAGCTAAGCTCCGGAGAAGCCAATGTAAGCATGCTTTTCATTATGTTGTTTTGTCATAAATGTTGCAGCATAACATGCGTGTTACAGGTCTGAAGGAGCATGGAGAGGCTGCAGCAAGGAAACATGATCAACTTATTCCTTCTATTTCTTCTCTTCTTCCACATAAAACCAATCAGTTACATGTGACAGAGAAATTGTGGCACTTGCATGATAAGTGGCCAACAAAGCAGTTCTAAATCTTCTAGTTTCAGGATCTTTATATGGGTTGCATATTTATGCTTGGATCTGAGCAACAGATCTAAGGCACTTCATGGCTTCATGATGATGGGGATCATATTTTATTCTTACTCTTTTTATGTATTGAGTATGTAGGAATGATTTCCATGTCAACATCATGTATGCCTCATGAGCATGAGAACTTGTGAATCTTGTATACATTCTTGATCACATTCCGATCTTTTGTTTCCGTCACCGAAAAGGGACTTTGGCCTTACAACTTGTAAAGGAGAGACATCATTATAGTGAGGAGAATAAAGTAGTCGGGATTTGGAGCATGACCCAGAGACGTAGCCCACATTGGGTGAACTCTGTTATCAAGGGAAGTGTCATATCTCTTATGTGTATTTTTTCCTTATGTTTACTTTCATGAATTTCTGCACATAGATTAGTAAATGCAAGTATGACATATAACACATAGGGAATCTACATAGACTTTAATTCAATTTGGATTCAAGCTCATAAGACTTCAACTTTACCTTTAATTGCAAATCGCTCAAGTAAAACAATCTATAATTGACCCTTTTGAAGGAGTGACATAATCAACTAATTATTGGAAATTTATCACCCCCAGGTTCAGATCAATGTGGCATGTACGTGGCAAGGTTTAATAGGCCAGAGATAGACAACACATTGCATGGTTCAATAAGCCACAGGCAGACGATGAAACACCCAAGGGAACCTTCGCTTAAAAGAATGTCTTCAACATAATAAATATATAAATATAAATATAAATTTAATTAAATGAAATATAGATAAATGAAATTAAAACCAAATAAAAAATAAAATAAATATTAAATATTAAATATAAATATTTAAAAT
>ML806724.1:217382-237958 GCA_009831015.1 Picea engelmannii
GGTTGATTGTTTATGTTTTTCCATTTCTTGAATTCTATCCTTCATTGTCTGCAATTCACTCTTGAACCCTAAGAATCTATCCTCTATTTGAGTTTGAATGGTATCTTTAATTTTTTTATCAATCATTGTCTCTAGCTCTATTTTGAGTTTTACGTCCTTTCTTCACTCCTTTTTTCTAATGTTTCTAACTCTATTTGGATTTTGGCATCTCTCTCTTCTCTTTTTTTTTCTACTAATTCCATTTTAGAGATTATTTTTTTAAATTTAAATATATTTAAGAGATATTTTTAATATATTATTTTCATTTCTAATCTTTCATTTTCTGTAAATGTGAAATGAAGTTCTAGTGATATCAAAATTTCGTAAATACAATTCATATATATTTCTCTTTTGTTTTCTAAAATTTATGTAATATAGTTTAATAATAATTTAAATATATTAATTATTAAATATAATTAAATATATGTTTTTATATTTATATAATATAGTTTAATAATAATTTAAATATATTAATTATTAAATATAATTAAATATTTGTTTTTATAGAGTGTGTATATTTTTAAAAATAAGGTAGTTAAACTTTTCGTCTTTAACTTGATTATGTAATTTCAATGAGAGAAATAGTTGTAAAGTAGCTAATCTCTATTTCATTGAACATTAAGAAGAATTTGAGAAATGTGTGATGGAGAGGAGAATGAGGATGCTCACAAAAATAGAACATTAAGAAGAATTTGAGAAATGTGTGATGGAGAGGAGAATGAGGATGCTCACATATGTATGATAATAATGGTTCGAGGAGATGATTTTGTTTAATCTTATTTTAAGGTCAAAGTAAGTTATACTAAGAAGTGGGGTTGACTAAGTTTTAAATTCTTATTATTAATATTGGTAAACATATTGGAGATTAGTAAATAAGTATATCAATTGGCCTTTCTTATTTGGTATGTGAATAAGTGTCTCAATCATAATGCTCAATTGATTTTTTTGGGCATTGCATTTTGTAACATCCTAGTTTTGATCTCTTATGTAACATTGAATATTTGTAAATATTATGAATGGTTGGGAGGCAAGTGATGGTTGGGGCTAAATGATGTAATATGTAAATATTGTACATTGAAAAATAATAAAATGAAATAGACTGCCGATTGCAGACACGCAAGGACCACAGTAATGGGGGATTATGATTTCACAAGAGAGGGGGTTTAATGGGGGTTTTGAGAAGATTCCATATGCCTAGAGTCTTAAGCCACCTTCTTAAATAATTTTTTCATTTAGTCATTTATCCCTTTGACTTATTAAACACTCAATCATTGAATTCATGTAAGAGGTTGGTGGGGGAGTCAACTCATCTATTAATGGAAGCATGGGTTGAGTGTAATCTTCCTTGGGGGAAGAGTAAGATTCAAACAAGCATGGGAGAAGAAGGAACTTCGAGTAGGAAAGAGGAGCAATTTTTTAGCATACTTTCAAAACAACAAGAGGAGAAGAAAAACCAATGTTAGTGTTGGGAAAAAGTAGATAGCTATAGAAGGCATTGAAAGACAACTTGTAGGAGATGGACAATACATGAAGAGTTAGGTTGTTATGCATATGCGTGATGTTTGGTGAGAAATTATGTGAAAAGTCTATGTGAAGGTTGTTGTGAGCACTCTTGTTGTACCTGGATTTCCTGAAGCCCCCAATAGAGAGATTCATGGATGGTTTGTGTTGGATCCCTGGAGGGGGTGGAGATTGTCTGAGGAACTGTGGTGCAAATAAGAAAATGTCATCCCTTGGGTTGTGCAAACTAATGGGGAAGAGAGTTGGATGGTTGGAATTGTTGTAGGAGTCAAGTCGCTATGTTTCAGTGGATATTTGGGTTGTTTGAGTCGACTATAGACACCCATAGGATCCTATACATCCTTGTGGACTCATAGCCCCAACTTGTTAGTGACTTGCTGCTAAGAGAATTAGAGCGACATAGTCTATGGTTGAGTGGAACGTCCAACATCTACAATTAGTTGAGTAAATATTCACAAACATAATCAATCTAATCTAATCAATGTGTTATTTATTATTTGAATGTTATGCTTGAATGGAGTTTTTGCTTTATGTTATGTGTATTTATTCGTTGTTGTGCATGCTTAATAATTTGCACTCATGATTTTAAAATTAACCGTTAATTGCATGAACTTGTATGTCATGCTAACGTGGTTCAGTGTGGGAGTTGGATACCTTACAAATTTAAATTGTTTCATTTTTTTGCAAAGTAAATACAAGTATTATCTTGTATGTCATGCTAGCGTGGTTCATGCTAACGTGGTTCAGTGTGGGAGTTGGATACCTTACAAATTTAAATTGTTTCATTTTTTTGCAAAGTAAATACAAGTATTATCTTGTATGTCATGCTAGCGTGGTTCAACGTGGAAGTTGGATACCTTACACATTTAAATTGTTTCATTTTTCCAAAATAAATACAAGTATTATTATCAAAACATTATGACTTTATAATTTTATTTATTCATTTTGTTGAAAATCTACAAATATAGTTTTGTAAATGAGAATATATTTTTTTGAAAGCAACACCCAAATTAATGGAAAGTAATGTCATAAGATGCAACTCATTGAAATCAATCAACAAAAAAAAGCCACGCCACCGTTGAGTTTATATATATATATATATATATATATATATATATATATATATATTCTTCCTTTTGAAAAATTCAAATATAATATATTTTTTTATAAGATAAGTTCAATAAAAAAATATTAAATGAGTTTGGAAAATGTCATAAAAGTATTGAAATAATATTTTTATTTTTTTTATTTTACAAAATCATAATATATTAACCAATATAAAAAATTGAGATGTTTTTTTATATTAAATTTAATTATATTTTATATTTTTTTTATAAAGTTTGTATTTTTTTCATAAATTTTGTATAATAATTATTTTGGATTATTGTCACCATATTGTCACTAAAAAAATCGCATTTAAAAAATGTTTAATTATAAAGGAGAATATATATGTAATCTAAAACGAGAACTTTGAAAAGTTCTTATTTATTTCTCAATAGTGTTTAAATTTTTTCAAAACTGATTTCATCATATTGCAAGATCTTCATATTTGTCATATAATCTTAAAACACCGAAGTTCCACTAAATAAATAAATTATATAGGAGTGGTCTGCATATATTCTCCTTCAACGTAGTTTCTTGCAAAAATATGATATAGGGTTTATGTTTATGAACCATTAGTTGGATAGATCCTATTTCTCATAGGTATTAGAAAGTATCATCTTTTTTATCCCCTTTGGGATCCTCACTACTTGAAGCACCTTTTGGATAGTCTATTTACTCCCCAAAAAAATTTCAAAGCTTTATGTTTACCTAGCGATGTCAAGGTATGATGTTTGACCTTCTTTCCCTTTCATTGTTTCATTCCAAAACATATTCTATCTCAATACCCTCCTCTAATGCCTCCTCCTTTGAAAGGGGAATTAACTTGTATCTCTAACATCCACCTGTAATACCCAACCTATTTCCACCAGCTTGTAATTAATCATTATCTATGATTACCATGCTATGACATGTGAACAATGTAAATCTATTATTGTTTAGATTGCCAACAAATGACTGTGGGGGTGAAACCTTGAAGTACTGGCAATGGTATCATTAGAGGAAAGAGTGAGGAAACTGTAGAGAGGGTTCATTATGTCAAAATGACCCAAATTATCTTTCCTGGAATAATAAGCCTCATCCTGATCCCAAGGAAAAACCAGTTAATGATAAAATGACTGGTGGTTAAATAATCAACTACCCCAATGAATGGAAGCATGGAGGGTCTGGTTGAGGAGACAAAAAATTGCCAGCCCAAAGTACCACAGAGTGTAGTTTCCTACAGGCCCAGATTGACCTGAGTTCCTTTTGACATAAGGAATAGGACATGCCTAGAACCTCCCTGGGGAAAAAAGGGAGAGGGCATGTAAGAGAAGAAATATACCAGAGAAAGAAGAGAGAGAGTGAGGCTCTCTAGGTCAGAAAATAACTGAAAGAATAATCTATTCTCGTTACAGGAAATAAACATAGGAGGAATTCGGTCTTTGAGGAAGCGAATTGTTGAAAATAATGCATGAGCACATGCAATAGAAAGATCAGAGAACTCGTGGAAGAGTTCTAAACTGGAGCATAGAAGACCCGAAGCCCATACTGGAGCAAAAGAGGGTTGCATGCTTGGTGTTGGACGGAAAGAAACTGGTGCTAGAAGGAGAGGGCATCGAGGGACAATGTAACTATGAAGGGACTCTCTTGTACAGAGGAAATCTAGTTGGGAAGGCATCTAATAAACCCCGTGGAGGTCCTGAGCTCAGTGGGGAAGAAGGGAGACTTCTACTACTGCCAAAGAGGTGGAGGAGAGTAACCTCCCCGATACCTTTCTTGATTTTCGAAAGAGAACCAAAAACCCTGACTTGAGAAGAAGGTCACAAGCTTGATGTTGAGGGGGCACTTGATAAACCTCACATAGCCTATGACAGAGAGAGGATCTTTGAGAATTTGCAGAATTTTCCCTAGTGATATCATGGCTCAACACGAGGTGGCTAGAGTGCTAAGAGTGAATGCCTCTGAGCCTACAATTGGGTGGAAAGGTGAACACCCACAGTCAGTTGGCTGGCTGCAACTTGTAATAGATAAGTATTCCATATACCTTGTGCAGTTGAATTGAAATGCATGATTTGAATGCTTGTATTTTTTGTATACATATACCTCCTGGATATAGGAGGATGATGCCATGATATTGTGTCAAAATGTGCCTCGTGTGAAAATGATGGTAATAATGCTTATTGTTCTTCTATAAATTGATGCACTTGAATGGTTGTAAGATTACAAGTTTGGCCTCTGTGCTAGTTGGAAAATAATCAAGGTGTTTTCCCAAGGATCAACTTCATAGTTCTAGATTCGAGACAGACTCTACGGGACTGCTACAGTTCTTTTGATCCCTCAAAAATACCTTTCCCTGTCATAGAACTTGAGTTTTGTGAATGGAAGGTGCTTCCTTCAAACCAGTCATCTAAGAGACCAAGGGCTCATTCCCACGACCTTAACCAAATTTTGGCTAAGAGTTAGGAGTGTATCCTCTAGAGCTTGACAAAGTTCCATAGGACCAGGACCATGGAACCCTTCCCTACACTAAAAAAGGAGCTAAGTTATTCAAGACTCCGGGAGTTCGAAGCTCCAGGGTGAATGAACATTGCAATGTCCTAAATTCACTGAAGGTGACCTGTCAGACCAATAAATTGATGGTTGACCGACAATTGGCGGTCATTTACCTGTTATCATGGGATTCATCCCCTTGTTAAACCTCGATCCACTTCTCGGTAGTGAAGTAACGCGAGATGTATATTTGAGGATATTCAAGATCTCCTTTGACCATTGGATATATGTCATGGTTAGTCCGACATTGATCACTCTGGGAGAAAAAGGATGTTAAACAACCGAAATCCCCAAATGCCAAACTCACAAAGTGACATGGGCCATAGATATAAGGATCCTTTAGGATCCTTCTTGACTGTTAGATCGAGTCTTAGTGGAAGGATAGAGTAAGGGAAGGGATGACCGACAAGAGGCAATCATTCTTCCTTATGACCCTCCCATTCAGTTACCCTCAGGACTAAAGACTTAGGATTGCGTGGATCGCAAGAGTGCAGAGCCACAAATCCCCTTCAGACATTGGATCAAACCATGGAAGATTATGGTTCGTCCGATCATTATTTGACTCTCTGGCTAAACCCCACTTTGGGTGATTCAGGATGCAAGGTGTGGAGTTTCCCTGAAGGCTGAAGTGATGTCAACAGATGACGTGGCCAAAGTACATGGTGGAGTCTGACCATGTGACATAGACACTACATGTTAGCACGTGGCTAAGCCACATCTCCTACTAACTCATTGTATATGGTATAGGGTCGGATATATGGGTACCACGTATCAAGGTGGTATTATCACCACATATCTTCCAGGTGGCAGATGGCAGTAGGGACACGCATGCAGAATGCCACGTACACAAGAGGGACCCGCTCCGAGAGTTCGGGACTTTAGAACTCCGTGTGTTTGGAGTGCTAAGACGCAATCTCCAAAAGGGCTGAAGGTCAGAGCCATGTGACAGTACTTCAGGGTTCGGGACTTCGGAGGATTTGCAAATAGATAAAAGTGGTTGAAGCACTGAAGTGCCAAAGCACTGAAGTTTCCCCTGTTGTAGTGTCAAGCTCTGATAAGATGAGCCTGTGTGTATCATGGTGATGTGGTGTGTCTGGATAGCTCCACGTGGCATCGTGGGATTGGAAATGAATTAGGTGTGGGATGCCACCCCTATAGTCAAGTCCAAGCGATGTGTTAAGTGCAGGTAAATCGTAACCGTTAGATCCAAAGGTGGACAAAACTCCACCATAGATTTTGGAGTAGAGAGAGGCTCCGGGACTTCGGGTCTCCGGGAAGATTTAGTGTTGTAAAAAAGAGCATGGAAAGGCTGAAGTCCAGAGGACTAGGTTGCAACAATGATCACATTGTAAGCTAAAAGGGAAAACAAGAAGCACCGAGGTTCTAAAAGAGAATAAGATCACGATGAATCGATAGAGACTTTCCCCTATAAACCCTTCTTCCACAACCATGCCATTTCCAAAGGATGATGATCGGGGCCGCGACAGTGTGACGCAAACTAAGCCTTTGCCTCGGCGAGATTCTCTGCGCTGACCTCTCGGTCTTAACAGATCATTCTAATTTCACCTTCGAGCCGGAGTGGCTCTTTTGATTCCTCACTGGAATCTCTATTAAAAACCCGGTCCACAGGTCCTTCCTTTTCCCTTGTTACGACTTCTGCACATACATGATCTCTCCCCGACAGAAATTTCGGGTTTTGGGGTTTTCTGATTCCCGTTGTCGAGAACCTCAGTCTTCTCAATCTTTCGATCTCCGATATGCCAATTTTCCGAAATGACTTTAACTTCACTTAGCCCCCTAGGCTATACCATTGGTCCACACGACCTTCCCTTATATGACTGTAGTCCTTTTCAGGTTTTTGCAGCTCAAGCGCCAGACCTCTTGGTCTCTCGACTCCCGAAGTGCCGATTCCCGAAGTGCCGAAATGACCTTGCCTTTCGGGATTTTTCCCGAAACCCTAGATTGTTGCCACACGTCCCCTCAAGGTGGATGGTCCTCGTCGCTTCACGATTTCAGGAAATCAAATACCTATGGGTTCCTTCCCTCGGAACTCCTGAAGTTCCGATATCCGACCTCCTATATGATGAAATGACGTCAGCTGGCCCCACAACGAAGCTTTCCACCTTGTCGAGATTTCAGACTTCGCAGTTCCGAAATGTGCGTGCTTCTTGTCTCCAAGATTCGCAAAACGCCGAACCTCGATAAAACGATGGAATTTTCTATCGGGATTTTCCCCAAACTCAAGGATTTCTGCCACACGTCCTCCTATGATGGATGGTCCTCGATCATTTCGCGATTTCAAATGCTCTGGACATCTCGTCTTCAGGATTCGCAAAATGCCGAATCCCGATATGCCGATGGCTCCCGATCTCCGCCACGTGTCCCAACCGATGGATGGCTCAGATCTGTTTCAGGGTTTTCATCGTGGAGTGACCCGATCTCTTGCCCTCGATATTTTCAATATCCCGAATTCCAAAGTCTCGATATCCTGACGCCTTTCGAGACTTTCTCTCTGCTTGCGAGGGTTTAAACACCATGCAACTCCTGTAAGATCCTACGACTGACGGGTATCTAAGTGAGGGCCGATGGCTCACGATCTTCTAAGTTTTAAACTGGGGAAACAGTCGTAACCCCCTTGCTTCTCTGTCAGATCGGATGACTGGCAAGACTTCGCAAATTCTCTACGGAGAATTTCAACCGTTCGTCTCTTCCCTTGAGAACCTCCGTGAAATTTAAATAAAATATTTCTTTGCGTGGAACTTGTCCCCCTGCAACACGATGTCACTGCACCTCCTTTCAATTCTTCAAGGTACTTAACCTCTTGCTTCCCTTCGACAACTTCGAAGGTTCGAACCCTTTTGAGGGTTTTCCCGACTTCAAGTCTTTCAGAAAAACTCCTAGTAGCACTCCTTGCGACAGACCTTCAAACACTTTCAAGTGTTGAACTCCTTTCGACTCTACGCACTCCCTACAACAACAGTCTCTCAACAATTCATTCAGGTTACAAACCCCTAAAGCTTCACTCGGCCTGCGCACACTCTGCACAATTCCTGTGCCTAACTGCACCTTTGAGGAAATGAGGACAAAAGCTATCCTATCTGATCTTTCAGAGACAAACCCCTGAACTCTTTGTCAACGCACTCCTTGTAGGAACTCTCACTCAGACAGAGAAACAATTGAAACTCATTTCCTAACTCTTTCTCTCTCAGACTTCAAACATAACCCTGAAATCATTCATACACAACATAGAAAGAAAATGTATAATAGAAAGAGTAAAACCATGAACATACCATTCAGCATACACATACAAGAAACAAATACAACGCCATGAATCTGAATTAAGACTTCTTCTATTAACTCAAATCTCTGTACATGGGTGTTTTTCAAACACAGGTTTTCTATTCCAACTTTGTATGCTCTTTTCTTGGTAATGTTCTTCACTCCCATACAATTACACAATGAGGGTGTCTATATCCCATTTCCCTCTCTCATTCTAAATTGTCTAATTCACGCATTAAATTCTATCTACTTGCATTAACTATCATAAATGCCTTTCCACCTACTAAGGACGAGAGCGGATCGCTCAAGGTCCATTTACATTTTTACAAGTGTGCCTCCACTTGATGACTTCATTAATGTTTCAAGACATTTTCAAAATTTGCGCTGGGCGCCTTTCCAGCTGTCTTTTGTCTCCGCGCTGGCTCGCTTGAGATGCTCCTGCATCATACTCCCTTGCTTGAAAATTTTCATGGGCTCCTGTCCATGAGCTCATGCACGGTCTTTCCATGCCTCTAGATCTCTACTTCGTTCTCGCAGCTGGCATCTTCAATTGGATGGCCCTTCCACTTGACCAAATATTCAAAGTATTGCTTTCGCCTGGTCTTCTTGCCGACCCTTTTGTCCAGTATGTGCTCCATCTGTGGATTTTCTGCAATTGGCATCTGTTTTGTCCACTGGACCTCTGACTATTCATTTCCCATTCCTGCTTCCTCAACTTTATATGGGTACAAATCTGAGATATTGAATATCGGAGAAATTCTGATCCCATCGGGTAATTCAATCTCGTAAGCATTCGCCCCAAATTTCTTCAAGACCTTACATGGTCCGATTTTCTTCATCTTCAGTTTATTATATGTTCCTCTCGGGAACCTTTGCTTTCTCAAATGTGCCAGAATCAAATCACCAACCTCAAATTGAAGTTGTCTCCTATGTTTATCTACTCTACGCTTATATTCCTGGCTCGAGTTCTGTAAACGCTCCTTCACCTGGCTATGAAGTTCCTTCATCGCCTCTGCGAAATCTTTTGCACTAGAGCTCCTAGTTGTAATCTGTTCTGAACCTCTCAGCTCAGAAATTCCTCTTGGTTGCATGCCATAGACAATCCGAAATTGACTCTTCCCTATGCTTCTGTTAACTGAGTCATTATAAGAAAACTCTGCCTGTGGTAATATGTTGTCCCATTGGCTGTGGTGTTCTTTCACCAAGCTTCTCAGCAAGTCTCCCAGAATTATGTTTACCACTTCTGTCTGTCCATCCTTCTGAGGATGATAAGCTGAACTGAACGATAAGTTAGTTCCCAACTTCTTCCATAAATTCCTCCAAAAGTGTCCTACCAACTTAGTGTCTCGTTCCGAAACTATGCTCCTTGGTAAGCCGTGAAGTCGAATGACTTCTTTGAAAAACATATTCACAATGTGAGTTGCGTCACTGGCCTTATGACATGGAATGAAGTGTGCCATCTTGGAAAATCTATCCACCACCACAAATATTGAGTCAAACCCTCTTCGTGTTCTTGGCAACCCCAATATGAAATCCATGCTGACTGCATCCCATGACCTCTCAGGTATGGGTAATGGTTGATAAAATCCTGCATTCTTTCTCTTTCCCTTCGAATGATGGCAAATTCTGCATCTGTCCACGAATCTCTTGACATCTGCTTGCATTCCCAGCCAAAAATATGACTCATTCAATTTTTCGAACGTCTTGTCGTGACCGAAATGTTCGACCAATCCTCCACTATGTTTCTCCTTCAACAAATTCTCCCTCATGGAGCATTTTGGAATACAAAGTTGATTTCCTTTAAATTGTAATCCTTCCTGGATCATGTATTCTGTCCATTGACTTATTTCCCTGAGAATTTGATTCTCAGCTGGTTCATATGCCTCCTTAAAATATGGATCATCTCTGTACATGTCTCTGAGATCATCAAAACCCAATGTTTTGACTCTGAACTCCTGCAATAGCAAACATTTCCTTCTCAAAGAATCAACAACCTTGTTAGCAGTTCCATAAATATGCTTAATTACAAAAGTAAAGTTCTACATGTATTCAACCCATTTTACATGTCTTTGATTCAACTTTTCCCGTTGAGTCACAAACTGCAGTGCATGATTGTCACTGTATAAGACAAACTCCTTCGGAATCAAGTAATGTCTTCATTCAACTTCTCGCTGAAGTATGCTATCGGCCTGTCTTCTTGACTCAAGACTGCCCCTATTGCAAATCCACTTGCATCACATTTCACTTGAAATGTCTTTTGGAAATCAGGCAACACCAGGATTGGTTGTTCCATCATTTTCCTCTTCAACAGATTAAAAATCTTCTCAGCCTCTTCTGTCAAGTGAAAAGACTTATGTCTATTCTTCACGGTATCCATCATCAGTGCACTAATTCCACTGAAATTCCTAATGAATTTTCGGTAGAAACTAGCCAATCCGTGAAAACTTCTCACCTCAAATATACTCTACGGTGATGGTCAATTCTTGATCACTTCCACTTTATCTGGATCCATCCTCAATTTATCTGTAGAAATAACAAAACCCAAATAAATGAGCTCTGTCTTCATGAATGAGGATTTTTTCATGTTTATCAACAACTTCTCCTGCTGTAACCTCTCCATCACTGTAGCCAAATGTTTCATATGTTCAGCTTCTGTTTTTCTGAAAATCAGTATATCATCCAGATATACGATAACAAATTTTCCAATGAACTCCCTCAGGACTTCATTCATCAACATCATGAAGGTACTCGGCACATTTGTTAATCCAAATGACATAACAAGCCATTCATACAACCCTTCGTTGGTTTTGAATCCTGTCTTCCATTCGTCACCTTCTCTCATGCAGATTTGATGATAATCGCTTTTCAAATCAATTTTTGAAAAACACTTTTCTCCACTTAATCAATCCATCAGATCATCCATCCTTGGCAATGGGAATTTGTACCTAATGGTTATTTTGTTAATCTCTCTCGAGTCAGTACACATCCTCCAGCCTCCATCTTTCTTCGGACTGAGTACTGTCGAAACAACAAACAGACTCAATCTTTCCCTGACCAAACCTTTGTCCAACAAATCCTGGACTTGTCTTTTGACCTCTTCATTCTCCTGCAACGTCAATCTGTACGTAGTTTTGTTTGGAAAAATATCTCCTAGTATGAGATCAATGTGATGACTCACACTTCTGATCGGTGGCAACAAATGAGGTAGTTCGTCCACTACTATGTCAACGAACTCTTCCAGCAGTTCCTGAACCTCTTCTGGTAAATCATCTACCCTTGCGCTGGTCAAAACAATTCTAGGCTTCCTGACCACAATGAATTGTGGATCCTCCTTCTTCTTGACCTCGGTAAGAAGTTCCTTCCCACTCATGAGAAGTATAGTGTTACTTACTTCAGGTTTCACTTCCTTATCTTTGATTGGAAGCAACATGTGAGTTCTCCCATTCTTCTCTAGGGTGTATGTGTTCATCCTCCCATCATGAACCACATTTTTGTCATATTGCCACGGTCTACCCAACAATAGATGACAAACATCAATGGGAATAACATCACAGAGTATCTTATCATTATACCCTCCTATCTTAAATTCAACTGAACATTCTTTAGTGACATTTACCTGATATCCTTTTTGTAGCCATGAAACTCTATATGGACTTGGATGTTCAATCGTCTCCAGCTCCAACTTTTCTACCATCTCCATTGAAATGAGATTATCCGTGCTACCACTGTCCACAATGACCTTGCATACCCTGTCCTTGGTTTTGCAAGCAGTCCGAAAAAGACTGTTTCTTTGGACTGAACTCTCCACCTCCTTCTCTGGTGTTAAGAGAACTTTTCGCATCATCAACGATCTTCCACCTTCAACATCTTCTGCCTCAACATTCTGCCTCTACACTTCGGAAATGTGAGTCTCACTACATTCTTTCTTCTTATCTGGACATTCATAATATTTGTGTCCATTCTTTCCACACGTGAATCATTTTATTACTCCACCTCTTCTTCTTCCTCTACCTCTAGTACGAGGAAAAGTGTTTCCATCTGCATACTGACCTCTTTGTTTGGTATTCTACCCTCTCTTCGAACTTCCACCTCTCTCAGTCTGAGTCTGATGTTTTTTCCAGTCCTCCTTGGGTTTCTGATTTTTATCCTGGGCAACTGATTTTCCCTTAGGCTGACTTCTTCCTCGCCCTCTTTGACCCTTCTTTCGGCTCAGCTTCTCTTCTGCCTTTAGAGCCATTTGATAAGCATCTTCCACCATTCGGATGGTTATCATGCTCATCTCATCCTGAATGTCGTATCTCAGGCCATTCATGTACCTGGCAACTTTTTCATCATCGCTTTCTCGATGACCTGCCCTGATGTTCAGCCAGTAGAATTCTTCAGTGTATTCTTTCACTGTCATCAGTTTCTGTCTTAAGTTTTTCATTCTTCGAAATAGAGTAATCTGGTAATATCTGGGGATGAATTTCTCCTTCATCTTCATGATCATCCTGTCCCAACTCTTGATCTTATGCTTGCCTTTGCAGCGTCTGTCAGCTTGTAGTTCATCCCACCACAATGTTGCATGTCCTTTCAATCTTGTGACAACATGTCTGACCTTCTTATCTTCCTCGACATCTTCATAGTCGAAATAAGTGTCCAGAGCTCTAATCCAGTCTAGAATCTCTTCAGCATCCAGGTTTCCCTCATAAACTGGGATGTCCATTTTTTCCCTGGCACCCATCCTTGCGACAACTCTAATCAAGCGTTCATTTGCGACATCTTCCGCTGAAATTTCTTCTTCTTCATGTTCAACTTCATGTTCACTTTCAGAATCACTAAGATCCCTAGCACCGACTGTGTGCCTCTGTGCTGTCTCCATGTCCTCAAGTCTGGCGCGTAAATCATGCACTTCTCTTGCCATGGCTGGGTTGGGCATCTGCCTACCTCTTCTTCTTGGTATTTCCCTTTCCTCTGGTGGATTGGGTGTTTGCCTGTCCCTTCTTCTCGATAGCATGGTGAATTCTCCTTTTCCCTGCTACAGAAAGAAAAGAAACCTTTCTTCACTTTGATACCACACCTGACGCAAACTAAGCCTCTGCTTCGGCCAGAGTCTTTGCGCTGACCTCCTGGTCTTAGCAGATCATTCTAATTTCACCTTCGAGCTAGAGTGGCTCTTTTGATTCCTCACTGGAGTATCTGTTAAAAACCCGGTCCACAGGTCCTTCCTTTTCCCCTGTCACAACTTCTGCACATACCTGATCTCTCCCCGACAGAAATTTCAGGTTTCAGGGTTTTCTGATTCCCGTTGTCGAGAACCTCAGTCTTCTCGATCTTTCGATCTCTGATATGCCGATTTTCCGAAATTGCTTTAACTTCACTTAGCCCCCTAGGATATACCTTTAGTCCACATGACCTTCCCTTATATGACCGCAGTCCTTTTCAGGTTTTCGCGACTCAAGCGCCTGACCTCTTGGTCTCTCGACTCCTGAAGTGTCAATTCCCAAAGTGCCGAAATGACCTTTCCTTTCGGGATTTTTCCCGAAACCCTAGATTGTTGCCACGCGTCCCCTCAAGGTGGATGGTCCTCGTCGCTTCACGATTTCAGGAAATCAAATGCCTATGGGTTCTTTCCCTCGGAAATCTCGAAGTTCCGATATCCAACCTCCTATATGACGAAATGATGTCAGCTGGCCCCACAACAGAGCTTTCCACCTTGTCAGGATTTCGGACTTCGCGGTTCCAAAATGTGTGTGCTTCTTGTCTCCAGGATTCACGAAACGCTGAACCTCGATAAACCGATGGAATTTTCTATTGGGATTTTCTCTGAACTCAAGTTTTTCTGCCATGCGTCCTCCTATGATGGACGGTCCTCGATCATTTCGTGATTTCACGATTTCAATTGCTCCAGACGTCTCGTCTTCAGGATTCACGAAATGCCGAATCCCGATATGTCGATGGTTCCTGATCTCCGCCACATGTCCCAACCGATGGATGGCTCAGATCTATTTCAGGGTTTTCATCATGGAGTGACCCGATCTCTTTCGCTCGAGACTTCTGATATCCCGAATTCTGAAGTCCCTATATCGCGACGCCTTTCGGGACTTTCACTCTGCTTGCGAGGGTTTAAACCCCGTGCAACTCCTGTCAGATCCTACGACTGATGGGTATCTAAGTGAGGGTTGAGGGCTCATGATCTTTTGATATTTAAACTGGGGAAACAATCGTAACCCCCTTGCTTCTTTGTCAGATCGGACGGCTGGTGGGACTTTGCAAATTCTCTATGGAGAATTTCAACCATTCGTCTCTTCCCTTGAGAACCTCCGTGAAATTTAAATAAAATATTTCTTTGCATGGAACTTGTCCCCCTGCAGCATGATGTCACTGTACCTCCTTTCAATTCTTCAAGGTACTTAACCTCTTTCTTCCCTTCGGCAACTTCGAAGGTTCGAACCCTTTTGAGGGTTTTCCCGACTTCAAGTCTTTCAGAAAAACTCCTGCTAGCACTCCTTGTGGCAGACCTGCAAACACTTTCAAGTGTTAAACTCCTTTCGACTCTGTGCACTCCCTGCAATAGAAGTCTCTCAACAATTCATTCAGGTTACAAACCCCTGAAGCTTCACTCGGCCTACACACACTCTGCACAACTCTTGTGCCTAACTGCACCTTTGAGGAAATGAGGACAAAAGCTATCCTATCTGAGATTTCAGAGACAAACCCCTGAACCCTTTGTCAACGCACTTCTTGCGGACGATTCAACTGCACTCCTTGCAGGAACTCTCGCTCAGACAGAGAAAAAATTGAAACTCATTTCCTAACTCTTTCTCTCTCAGACTTCAAACATAACCCTAAAATCATTCATACACAACATAGAAAGCAAATGTATAACAGAAAGAGTAAAACCTTGAACATACCATTCAACATACACATACAAGAAACAAATACAATGCCATGAATCTGAATTAAGATTTCTTCTATTAACTCAAATATCCGTACATGGGTGTTTTTCAAACACAGGTTTTCTGTTCCAGCTCTGTATGCTCTTTTCTTGGTAATGTTCTTCACTCCCATACAATTACACAATGAGGGTGTTTATATCCCGTTTCCCTCTCTCATTCTAAACTATCTAATCCACGCATTAAATTCTATCTACTTGCATTAAATATCATAAATGCATTTCCACCTACTAAGGATGAGAGCGGATCGCTCAAGGTCCATTTACATTTTTACAAGTGTGCCTCCACTTGGTGAATTCATTAATGTTTCAAGACATTTTCAAAATTTGCACTGGGCACCTTTCCAGCTGTCTTTTGTCTCCGCGTTGGCTCACTTGAGATGCTCCTGCATCACAGTGCCATATTGGATGGTATGAGGAAAGTAAAGCCACATGGTGGAAGTGGTGGCCATTGGCCAATGACACCCCGAAAAATTCAAAAGTCCAAAACTCTCGAACAAGAACTTAGTTTTGGACAAGTTTATAGTCATTGGAAAGATATCAGAGAGAAGAAGAAAATGGTGCCCTTATCCGAGGGATTCAAGAAGTTGCAGAACTGAGGAAAATTTGTACCCCATCCCTTAAAAAGGTACTTAGGGGTAGGGTGTGTTACACCACCTCTTTTGTTTGAAGCCTTTGAATTCAATTTATGGTGCTATCTACCATTAAGGAGCTTGAGATCTCTTCTTCCACCCTTGTAATAAGGATTCCCATAGAAAATATCTCATTTAAGAGTTCTTGTTGAATCTCTTATATCTATTAGGTGACCAACCTATTAGTGGTAGAGAGGTGGAAAAACCTTCCATTTGATGTTCAAAACAATTATTACAATATTTTTCATTCATAATACATGTTTTTTTGTCATTATCATGTTGTACATAGTCTTCCTCCTTGGAGCTTGAGGATGAAATATCCTAAACCTTTAAGTCCCCCTTTGGATCCTAAATGTATTTATTTTTGAAGATAAGCTCTAGTTCTTTCCAAAATAACACCTTCATCTCCAAATGAGATTCCATAATATCATCAACCTTCTCTAGAGCGACCTGTAACCTTTCCAAATATTCAATCTTCTTGTGCTTTAATTCTAACCTTATTTGAAGAGGTGTTTTTTCTTTATCTTTAGAGAGAAAGGTTCACCATGGAGAATTCCTATTATGGTTTTGTTGAGGCCTCGATGATCTCCTTAGATTGGTTTTCCCATAGTTTGATGGGATCAGGACTCTACGATGATCCAAAAAATCCCCATCTTCCTTTGGAAAAGGGAATGAATTCTTCAAGTGTACATATGATTTGCATTAGCTACATCTAAAATCCACTTTTGTGTAATCCTAGATCTAGTTGAAATCATGATATCCCATAACTATATTTATAACATATGGAAGTTTATGGTTCTCATTTATCTCAACATAAATCTTGGAAACAAATGTGTATTCCATAAGCATGGTCAAGAAAATAGGAAAGTTTCACCTATAATCGTGGTGACTTTTTCTCTAACTAGATCAAAACAAGGTGTTCATTAATAGAGGGTAAGCCTAGATGACCCCACAAACCAAGGTCTCCATGTTCATTGTCTTGTTTTTGTCTTAGATATTTCAAAATAAAAATAAAAAGTGATAAAACCTCTCATTGTGTTGTGGGTTCTTAAAATGTACCCTAATATTTGGATCCATGCCGAGTTTACTTTCAAGGATTTTGTTTGACATGTGATCAACCTTTGAAATTCATATCAATATACAAAGCAATAGTTTATAATATCATTCCTTGACAAATTTCAAGCCTCATCTCCTCTTATGAATACACCAAGGCTTCCTTTTTAGCTTTGCATGTAGAAACAAACCCAAAGTTCTCTTTACCAATCTGCTCGAGATGATACCTCGAGTTTCCTTTATATTCCTTCTAGCTTGGAAAACATGACCCTCCTTATATCTAATCTCACCTTCCTTTACTTGGAAATACTTGTCTAGTAAAAAATTTGGTAAAGAATGAAAAGCATTGACATACTTAGTAGAACCATGGATCTATGAGTAATTCTTAATCGATTTAACTCTCCTTTCTCACCACAACAACTGTAACACCCCTGGTTCCCCCAGTTTGTAAAAATAACTATATTGGCCAAGAACTATGGCAAACTCCAAAATGTGAATGTGTGATTTGATGGACCCTGTATAAAGGGTCGATGAATGTAAATAATGTGTGAATATATGTTGCATGATTGCTGGGAGGGGGATGTGTTGAAAAAGAGACCACGATGGCTGATGAAAGGTGGTGGAAGGCACATGGAATGGTGGTGTTAACTTCCACCGAACCAATACCATATTGGTCTTTACTGGCTCAAAGACCAAAGCTGCTCTTTGGCCTTGGAATGAATTACTCGCCAGGATGGTAGGTGGGGAGGCTCCTCATGAGTTAATGAGGGGATGGGGGTGAACCACCCATCCGTAGAAGCCCTCAGACTTGACCACTGCGGGGGAATTCGCGCCACACGCGACCTTGCAGGAAAAAGCAAGAAAGGAAGTGTGGGGAGAGGGGGTGTGGAAGGGAGATCGCAGAAGGAGAACCAGAGGAACTCCGTAAAACACAACGAGTCTTGAGCAGAGTAGAAGGAGACCTTGACTTCCGACGAGCGGGAAGTAGGAGACTGAGTCTCAAAGCCTCGTGGTCTAGCTCGGGGGTGGATAGTGGTATATATATATATATTGAACAAGTTCAGATTTCAAGTCTGTTCTCAGGAGATTTGTCCCATTTACTTAACTCACGCGGTGCCCTGGTTGGATTTCCCCGAAGGCACCTCCTTCCAGGAAGGTTCCCTCACCATACAGAGAGGAGTGAGTTCCTTGAAAGGACTACCGTTTTAGTAATCCCGTGAAGTTGTTTCATCCCTGTCACCGAAAGTAGCTTAGCGGGGATACCTCTCGGCATTTCGGCATTTCGAAACCCGGGAATCCTAAGGGTTAGTTTCCTTGTATTCTCCAGATGCGAAATCCTGATGTGAGAAACCCCGAAATGATAGAGCGTGAATAGATGTTTGATGTTTTGGCGTTTCGACACCCGGGAATCCTAAGGGTCAGTTTCCTTGTATTCCCCAGATGTGAAATCCTGATGTGAGAAACCCTGAAATGATAGAGTGTGAATAGATGTTTGATGTTTCGGCGTTTCGGCACCCGGGAATCCTAAGGGTCAGTTTCCTTGTATTCGACAGATGAGAAATCCTGATGTGAGAAACCTCGAAATGATAGAGCGTGAATAGATGTTTGATGTTTCGACGTTTCGACACCTGGGAATCCTAAGGGTCAGTTTCCTTGTATTCGCCAGATGTGAAATCCCGATGTGAGAAACCCCGAAATGATAGAGCGTGAATAGATGTTTGATGTTTCAGCATTTCGGTACCCGAGAATCCTAAGGGTCAGTTTCCTTGTATTCTCCAGACGCGAAATCTCGATATGAGAAACCCTGAAATAGTATAGCATGGCTACAGTTTGGTGTTTCGGCACCCGGGATACTCAAGTGAGAGACCTCCTGTCTTCGCATGTCGCGAAATCCCGACTTGCGAAACCCCGAAATGAACTTAGCGTTGTATATATATATATATATATATCATTGTTTCAGAGTTTCGTCTCTCGGAAACTCAAGTGCGAGACCTCTTTTCCTTTCATATCTCAAAATCTCAACTTGCGAGACCCTGAAAAGAACTTAGCGTTGTATATATATATATCGACGTTTTGGAGTTTTGGCTCCTAGAAACTCAAGTGCAAGGCCTCTTGTCCTCACATATTGCGAAATATCGACTTGCGAGACCCCAAAATGAACTTAGCGTTGTATATATATATATATATATATATATATATATATATATCGGAGTTTCAGAGTTTTGTCTCCCAAAAACTCAAGTGCGAGACCTCTTGTCCTCGCATATCGTGAAATCCCAACTTGTGAGACCTCGAAATGAACTTAGTGTTATATATATATCGATGTTTCATAGTTTCGGCTCTCGGAAACGTAAGTGTGATACCTCTTGTCCTCGCATATCGCGAAATCCCGACTTGCGAAACCCCGAAATGAGCTTAGCGTGGTATATATATATATATAATATATATATATATATAATATATATATCGACGTTTCAAATTTTCGACTCCTGTAAACTCAAGTGCGAGACCTCTTTTCTTCGCATATCGCAAAATCCCAGTACGCGAAGTCCTGGTAGGTGAAATCCCGAAGCGGCTTGGTGTGAATAGGATTTCGGGTTTTGGGGTTTGAAGAGTCGAAGAACTCGACTCCCTTGCATTTCGAGCTCCTAGTTTTCGAAGTCCTGAAATACGAAAGGTGCCACTTGGCTTAGCCCGGGGTCACAACCGATGGACACATGGAAGTGAATCCCAGACTTGGTGCGTGAATTGTACACGATGGATTTTCAACGAAAAAACTAGTGAATTGGTTTGGTGAAGGTCCCGATTGGAAGACCTAGCCTACGCTAGAACCTCATAGGAAATGTTATCGGACTAATCGGTAGGTGCGGACACTAACTCATCTCCCTAGATCCACCTAGATCTAGAACAAAACACACCAGAACATGACGCTTTCCTTAAGTTTTAAATATTGAATTTACTAACCAAAGAGGGATGGGTGACATACCGTTTAAATGTCGCTTCCTCTCGCCATCTCCATCCTAGCTCCATTCCAATGCTCATACAATGATGAACCTTCAAAAGAACGCAACCAACCAAAGTGATAGCAATAGCATAAACTCAATATAAACCTATGTATGTGATCAAGGAATCATACAATAAAACACAACAAGATTTATAGGAAAGAATCATATTACTGTATCATATTGAATGCGAAAGAGAGATTACAACCATGGAATTAATGTCGTAAGGTCCCTTCCAACTATCCTTCGTTCCCCACACACTTTCACTCCAAGAATTCTGAGAGCATAGATCTAATAATATTCACAATCTATCTTGACAAAGGCAAATCTCAAAGCCACTCCAACCAAAGCTAACAAGCTCAAGAACCCATTCTCCATGAGAGCTCCTCTCCTTTTATAAGTTGAAGAGGATAAGGTGAGGAGGTTAGGATGATCCCACTAAATCATGAAAGCGAGTAAGATCCAAACCATTCGGATGCCACC
>ML806724.1:268553-299236 GCA_009831015.1 Picea engelmannii
GGTACCAACAGGGGTTACAAGGGTGGCCAACAGATGTGCTCTTACGAACGAATTGTATTTCCTGCGTGTATGAATCCCTCAACCACGGGTTTATGCGCGTAACGACAGATCTCTGTGGCTTAAAGATGCCAGAATACGTCTCTACCCTGAAAAAAGATTCCCACAATTTATACCAAGGAAAGTGCTCTGATACCACTTGCAAGATACCAGATATAATAAATATATAGAACAAAAATAAAATGCTAGAAATGGCAGAATAACAGTAGTATATCCAACATAATCTCCACAATAACACAAAAATGATATAAGAACAACAACAAAAATAGTACTTTGATTCAGAAAGAAATGTTCACAGGCCTCTTCGAGGGGGCAACCTCCAATCGAGGAACGCTCTATTACAATAATCTCCAAGCTAGGGTTTTCATACCCTCGACCCTTATTTATACTAAATATGTCTATCAAGAGAAGCATCTAGAGGAAGATCCTTCTAGAAGCATAAGCTTCTATTAGGTCTTCTTACATCCGCCTTATTCTATTTTATTGAAAGGCCTTATTAATATTGACCTTTATTACATCCGAATATATTGATCTACCTATGTGTGGGTTAGGACCCTAACATGTGTACTTTGAGAATCTACTAAGATTGTGATATTTTTACCCTTTATTCTTCCCTTGAATTTTAGGGACCTTGGTTCCACCTTTCCTGTAATTGTTGCAAGCTAAATCATAGGTTATTCATCTTGATTATTACAGATGATACCATTATTCTTAAAATTAGGTGGGGTATAACGCGTTGTAAGTGGTTGCACTTCTTATTCTTAGACTATAACCTTGTCATATTCCTTACAATTCTGCCTAATGCATGTGATTGATGCTAATGACACATTTGGTGAATTTTCATCTTCATTAGAATTTGACATGTCTTCCTCAGTAGGAACTTATACTTGTTTTCCATTTATAATTTTGCAATGATATAGGTGAGTATATGCACATCTATGGCTTGGAAACTAATTTTTACCACATTTGCAACAATGATTATCCTTTATTTCATGATCAGAACTGCTTATGGAAATGTCAAATTGTTTTTCATATTCATATTTGTATGAATATTTATATGACTTATGATTGTTGTATTTTTGACTTGGTGAGCACTTGCGTCCACAATATTTTCATTTTCCCTCCCTTCATCATTCAGATTCCAAATTGTAACTTTTATATTCATCATCATTTTTTATAATTCAGGTACTCGCATTAAAATACCACCTGGGAATCCGACTCCATGTATTTTCACTTGCGCTATAAAATACCAGCTCCATCACCCTCATACATCCATTATGTATGAGGATGAAACATGCAAAATTTCCAACTCCTATGCAGCTGATAAACCAACAATCCACAGAGTTGTCAATATCATACAAAGTCTTGTTAACATCCCCACACAAGGACAAATCCATTATGACGATGACGATATCTTTCCACCATGATAATGAAGAAGACTCCGGCTTCACCCTTTCAAACTATCATATAATGACCTCCTGCAAAATTCCCTCCCCGTCTTTGACCTTGCCACATGTAACTAGAACCCGCGACTCACACGTGAGTAGGTAAGGGAAAATGTTTTTTTTCTTAGCCATCTTTGGCAACCGTGTAGAAACAAAATTCTCATTTCTAATGTTGAAACCCATTATGCCCCATCTTCCATTAATGATCGTCAAATAGTGGAAAGTGCCATCACAAAAAACCATCTCCATTCCCATACATGCCTACACTACACACATATCCTCATGCATGTGTCTTGCAATACTCCATGCCTTGTCAGCGGAATCATAGATTTCCACTATATCACCTTTCTGACCACACAATCGGCCCACCGCCACCACTTTGTATGTCTCTTGACTATCGTCTTCACTTTCCATGATGCCCATGGTTCTGACTGATCATATGGATGAGATGATGGGAAGTTTTAGGGACGTTCTTGTGAGAGGATTGGTGTTAAGCACTAAATAGTGGCACATTACCCCTTAATTGGGGAATATTACATTAGTATTATTATTTTATTTATGTCGGATTGGGTTCATTAGTTGTAATTGTACCGCCTAGTCTCCTATATATACCAAGGAGACCTTTTCATTTGGAATCATCTTGTATTTTTGAATTCATATGATGTATAAGGAGATTCCCCCCTCAAAGAGGCTCGTTATCTAAATTTCTCTCTTTTTAAAGGCTTTGAGTACTTATTCTGAGGTTTTTATTCTATTTTTATATTTGGTTCCTAACATTTGGTGTCAGATCTCAAGGTCTTGGGGCTTCACTGTTGCATCTGATACATATTGGAATTTTCACTATAACTTTATATATGGGACGTTTCATAAGGAACTCTTTAGGGGATATTGATTAGACAAATCAAAGTACTTGTGGTTAAAATATCAATATATGGGACTTTATACTTTCAGAGATATAGCCTGTGGAAGGTCAGGTTCCCGAATCATCTTTAATTTAGCCATCGAATAATTTTCACTATAACGTTTCTTCTGTGATTACTCAAACCATGAAACTTGGAGGATATTCATAGGAATTATCACGGTATATGTGGTAAAAAATTCAATTTCTGGGTCATCCTAATTTTGGAGATACACCCTATGTAAGATAGGGTAGTTGACTAGTCCTATTAACTAGTCTCAAACATGTGTTCCAGGTAAAACAATGATATATTATTCAATGCGTATCAAAATTAAGTGAAACTGGTTGCATTGGATAGTGGATAGTCTTTAGTATTTATGGTGCAATTTTCAGAATAAGGTATCGTATATTGTGCGCTTGACACGCTTTACAATTATGTTCTCCTGGAGAGGTGTACAATTCCAAAAGTACCATTTATTGTAAATCACCAACCATTATAGTACTTTGGTACTTTAATTGGTACTTTACCATTTATTGTAAAGTACCAAAACAATTAATAGCCCAGGTATTTTACAACCATTATCCATCCCAAGTCATCTCTAGGAGGAGGTTTCCATGGATTTCATCACAGGGTTACCAAAGTCTGAAGGAAAGAGTGTCATCATGGTGATTTTTGACAGGCTGACCAAGTACGCACAATTTTGTGCACTCTATTATCCTTTCAAAGCCAATACAATTGCCACTGCATTCATGGAGACAATTCAAAAGATACATGGAATCCCAAAGATTATTGTAAGTGAGAGAGATCCCATCTTCACTGGACATTTTTGGAAAAAAATGTTTTCTTGTTTGGGTACTCAATTGGCTCATAGCTCATCTTATCATCCTCAATCTGATGGAAAAACTGAGATAGTGAAGAAATGTCTGGAAGGATACCTTTGTTTCTTTGTCTTTGATAAACAAACACAATGGTTCAAGTGGTTACCCTTGGTAGAATGGTGGTATAACACTTCATTTCATACTGCAGCACAAATGACACCATTTATGGTGCTCTATGGATATCACCCACCTTCCATCACCTCTTCTCTAAAAGAAAAATCTAAGGTTCAAGAAATGGAAGATCACATCAAGTATCAACTACAAGTTCTCCAACTCTTAAAGGACAATATGACCATGACACAAAATCACATGAAACAACAAGCAAATCGACATCATAGTGAATTCCATAAATTATTGTTCTAGGTTTGTGGAATAGGTACCCATTTGCATCAATCACTATGCTCCTAACACCATGTCCATTCCACTGAGGGGTAGAGTGTAATATCTAGATTGTAGTTATATTTTTGTATATGACATAAACCCTATGGAATCATCCTAATCCTTTGATTTGTTGAACATTGGATGTTGTAACTATGAGAATCCTCATAGGGTGTAGAAAAATATTTAATTTCCTTGTGAGATTAATATCCACGAAGTTGTGTGTACTTTGAGAATCTACTAAGATTGTGATATTTTTACCCTTTATTCTTCCCTTGAATTTTAGGGACCTTGGTTCCACCTTTCCTGTAATTGCCACAAGATAAATCATAGGTTATTCATCTTGATTATTACAGATGGTACCACTATTATTAAAATTAGGTGGGTTATAACGAGTTGTAAGTGGTTGCACTTCTTATTCTTAGACTATAACCTTGTCATCTTCCTTATAATTCTGCCTAATGGATGTGATTGATGCTAATGACACATTTGGTGAATTTTCATCTTCATTAGAATTTGACATGTCTTCCTCAGTAGGAACTTCTACTCGTTTTCCATTTATAATTTTGCAATGATACATGTGAGTATATGCACATCTATGGCTTGGAAACTAATTTATACCACATTTGCGACAATTGTTTTCCTTTATTTCATGATCGAAGTTGCTTATGGAAATGTCTAATTGTTTTTCATATTCATATTTGTATGAATATTTATATGACTTTTGATTGTTGTATTTTTGACTTGGTGAGCATTTGCGTCCACAATATTTTCATTTTCCCTCCCTTCATCATTCAGATTCCAAACTGTAACTTTTATATTCATCATCATTTTTTATAATTCAGGTACTCGCATTAAAATACCACCTGGGAATCCGACTCCATGTCTTTTCACTTGCGCTATAAAATACCAGCTCCATCACCCTCATACATCCATTATGTATGAGGATGAAACATGCACAATTTCCAACTCCTATGCAGCTGATAAACCGACAATCCATGGAGTTGTCAATATCATACAAAGTCTTGTTAACATCCCCACACAAGGATGAATCCATTATGACGATCTCTTTCCACCATGATAATGAAGAAGACTCTGGCTTCACCCTTTCAAACTCTCATATAATGACCTCCTGCAAAATCCCCTCCCCGTCTTTGACCTTGCCACATGTAACTAGAACCCGTGACTCACACGTGAGTAGGTAAGGGAAAATGTTTTTTTTCTTAGTCATCCCTGGCAACGATGTAGAAACAAAATTCTCATTTCTAATGTTGAAACCCATTATGCCCCATCTTCCATTAACGATCATCAAATAGTGGAAAGCGCCATCACAAAAAACCATCTCCATTCCCATATGTGCCTACACTACCCACATATCCTCATGCATGTGTCTTGCAATACTCCATGCCTTGTCAGTAGAATCATAGATTTCCACTATATCACCTTTCTGATCACACAATCGGCCCACCACCACCACTTTGTATGTCTCTTGACTATCATCTTCACTTTCCATGATGCCCATGGCTCTGACCGATCATATGGATGAGATGAGGGGAAGTTTTAGGGATGTTCTTGTGAGAGGATTGGTGTTAAGCGCTAAATAGTGGCACATTAACCCTTAATTGGGGAATATTACATTAATATTGTTATTTTATTTATGTTGGATTGGGTTCATTAGTTGTAATTGTACCACCTAGTCTCCTATATATACCAAGGACACTTTTTCATTTGGAATCATCTTGTATTTGTGAATTCATATGATGTATAAGGAGATTCCCCCCTCAAAGAGGCTCGTTATCTAAATTTCTCTCTTTTTAAAGGCTTTGAGTACTTATTCCGAGGTTTTTATTCTATTTTTATATTTGGTTCCTAACATTTGGTGTAAGATCTCAAGGTCTTGGGGTTTCACTGTTGCATCTGATACATATTGGAATTTTCACTATAACTTTATTTATGGGATGTTTCATAAGGAAATACTTAGGGGATATTAATTAGACAAATCAAAGTACTTGTGGTTAAAATATCAGTATATGGGACTTTATACTTTCAGAGATATAGCCTGTGTAAGATCAGGTTCTCGAATCATCCTGAATTTAGCCATCGAATAATTTTCACTATAACATTTCTTCTGTGATTACTCAAACCATGCAACTTGGAGGATATTCATAGGAATTATCATGGTATATGTGGTAAAAATTTCAACTTCCGGGTCATCCTAATTTTGGAGATACACCCTATGTAAGATAGGGTAGTTGACTAGTCCTATTAACTAGTCTCAAACATGTGTTCCAGGTAAAACAATGATGTGTTATTCAATGAGTATCCAAATTAAGTGAAAGTGGTTGCATTGGATAGTGGATAGTCTTTAGTATTTCTGGTGCAATTTTCAGAATAAGGTATCGTATATTGTGCGCTTGACATGCTTTACAATTACGTTCTCCTGGAAAGGCCAAAAAACAATAAGGCATGGGGAAGTCACCATAACTTCCACTTGGAACATCCAATTTTGATCATAACTTTGGAATTGTAGAGAGGACATATTAGACAAATACATAACAAAATTTCAGACCTAGAAGGGTCGAAATTGTAAAGATACAATAGAAGAAAGGTCAGCTAGCAGAACAACCTCCAAATCAGGGTTTAAAAGGTGTTCTATTTTGGAAATTTGCATATCATTTGACTAGAAGATCCAATTGGGGTGATTCAAAAAGTAGAATAAGGTGGGATAAAATGAATATCACATAAATTTGAGAGAAACTTAGGGTTGCTTTTAGGTACAGACATGTTTCGACGTCTCTAAATGTAGGATTTGTCATTACTGGTCAACACTACAACCCGAGGACTGTGTGGTTCTTCCATGTACCTAGAGTATATCGGAAGGCCCCTTTTGAATGGTTTCACTTTAGACAACACTACTATGGATTTGAGCTTCCACGTATGTAGCATATATTGGGAGACCCCCTAAAATCCTGAGACTTGCCGAGTAAATATTTTGGTTGTCTTGCTGCTATAGCACACCGAGAACAACACTCATGGAGATCAATCTCTAGTACCTGGGTAGTTAGATAATATGGATAAGGGCATGGTCAAGCCTCCTTAGTTAGTGTCCTAAGATATTGGGCCGAGTACTATTGTTGGACCCCGCATGTATATAAGAGAGCTATAAGACTTGACACTCCCTTGTCTGTGAGGACCTCTACCTAAGCCAATTATGAGTTCCTACCTTGCAGTGATACTTGGCAAAAATGACACCAAAAAAGGGAACTTCTACACCAAATAAGCCTTCAGACAACCCTACTTAGACTCTTGATGAAGGTGAAGAAATGGGCAGGGACATCAATGATTTACAAAAGAAGGAAGTAACAAAAGATGAACTACAAGGGATGATGGATTTAACTGAAGATAAGCTGGAAGCGATAATGGATACTAAGATGGATAGTTTAAAAGGGGAGTCATGGAAGGATTGAAAAAGTTACTAATAGAGAGGCCAGTTGAAAGTGACAATGTATCCAATGAAATTCATGATGAGGAAAAAAGGAAGATGAATCGAGACTGGAGAAACTCCAACTTTGGTTTGAAGACCAACCACTTTCCTAAGATCGATATGAGGAAGTTTGATGGAAAGGATCCAATCATATGGATACTCCAGATGGAGAATTTCTTTGATCTACATGATGTTCCACACACACAAAAGGTACGAATTGCGTCTTTGTATTTAGAGCCCAATAAATTTGTGTGGTATTGATGGATTTGTTCTCACAAATCACTTGTCACTTGGAAAATTTTCACGGAAGAAATGATAGTACACTATGAGGATATAAGGAGCAATACCTTCTTCAACCAATTGATAAATCTCAAGCAAAAGGGTTCAGCTGCAGAGCACATTCAGAACTTCCAAAGATTGAATATAAAGGTAATGGATATTCCAGACAAGAACATACTTGATGTATTCATAGGAAATTTAAAGGATAACATTCAACATGAGGTTCACCTTTGGGAACCCAAATCACTGGAGAATACATTCAGGGTGGCGAGAAATGTTGAAAGTAAAAATATGGCTATGGCTACTAGAAGGACCACTCCTAACATCTATCGACAGAATATTGTTCCTTCTTATAAACCACCTCAACCTACAAGGTTGACACCTCAACAATTGGATTAAATAAAATAAAAATGTTTATGCTTTAATTGTGACAGAAAGTACAATAAGGGACATAAGTGTGGTGAGAATAAATTATTCTACATAGATTGTGAAGAGGAAGAATAACAAGAAAAAGAATAAGAACCATCTCAATATGAAAATGTGGAAGAGACTTCTTCTTAAGAGTTGACTCCCACCATATCATATAATGCATTGGCTGGAATTAACACTCCTCAAACCCTCGAGATCAAAGGATATATAAAAAAGAAAAAGGTTATAGTCCTAATTGATTATGGTAGTACTCATAATTTCATTCACTATAAATTAGCCAAAGCTCTCAATTGCTTTATATATCCAGTGCCAGAGTTTCAAGTAATGATTGCAAATGGAGGAATTATCAATTGATCAAGAAAATTCCATAAGATCGATCTTACTATGGGGGAATATGTAATGAATAGTCCAATGATTGCTATACCCATGGGTGGTGTTGATGTCGTATTAGGAGTCCAATGGTTACAATCATTGGGAACAATGGATTTTAATTTTCAAGAACTTTTCATGATTTTTCATTGGAAGGAAAGGAGATTGAGTTAAGGGGTATCAGAGGGAAACCCAGTAAGGTGATAAGCTATAATGGTATGAAAAAATTATTGAAAAAGGGGAATTCGGGTGTAATTGTACAACTATGTTCACTAGATGTTCAAACATCTAAGCCATATATTCCCCTGGATATCAAAGGGATCATTGATAAGCATTCCAAAGTATTTGTAGATATTCCCATAGGTCTTCCACCCACTCTCTATCATGATCATGCTATTCACCTAATTCTTGGGAGTGTTCCTAGTAACATTAGGACTTACAGATACCCTTATGCCTAGAAGAGTAAAATTGAGCATATGGTTGAAGAAGTGTTAGAGATTGGAATTATTAAACCTAGCCAAAGTTCTTACTCTACACTGTGGGTAATGGTACTCAATAAAGAGGGCTCATGGCCTATATGTCTAGATTATAGAGAGATCAACAAGACCACCATTCAATATAAGTTTTCCATTCCTGTCATTGATGAATTGTTAGATGAACTACATGGAGCAATCTACTTCACAAATTTGGATCTTCGTTAAGGGTATCATCAGATTATTATGAAGGAAGCATATATCCCAAAAACAACATTCTGAACTTATGAAGGACATTATGAATTTTTGGTCATGCCTTTTGGACTTATGAACGCACCTTCTACATTCCAAGGGTTGATGAATTATATTTTCAACCCCTTCCTTCGAAAATTTGTGTTAGTGTTTTTTGATGATATACTAATCTATAGAAAGTATTGGGAGGATCATGTTCAACATGTTGATAGGGTGCTACAACTACTAAAGGAGCAACAACTATATGACAAACCATCCAAATGTTTCTTTGGGGTGAAGGAAGTAGAGTATTTGGGTCATATTGTATCTCATGAAGGTGTCAAAGTAGACCCTAACAATATTAAGGCCATGATGGACTGGCTGATTCCAAAAAAATTGAATAATATTAGATGATTTTTGGGTTTGACAGGTTACTACTGCAAGTTTGTTCGGAACTATGGAAGAATAACAACACCTTTAACAAAATTAACTAAGAAGGGTGCATTTTCATGGACTCCAGAGGAAACTCAATATTTTGAACAACTTAAAGAAGCGATGTGAAAAGCTCCTTCCTTGACCACACCAGACTTCAAAAAAAACTTTATTGTGGAATGTGATGCCTCAGGAAATGGCATTGGTGTTGTTATAATGCAAGAAGGAAGACCCCTTGATTTTGAAAGTCAACCACTCAAGGGAAAGGACTTACGCAAACCCATTTATGAGAAGGAAATGATGACAATACTACATGCGTTGAAGCAATGGTGCCCTTACCTAATAGGTAGACACTTCAAGGTCAAAACATATCATGAAAGTGTTAAATACTTCTTAGAACAAAGACTATCTTCAGAAGAACAACAAAAATGGGTGACCAAAATGTTGGGTTATGATTTTGAAATCATCTACAAAAAAGGGAAGAAACATTTTGTGGCAGATGCACTCTTAAGAAAGGATGAATATGTTGAGGCCTTTCTCTGTGTTATCTCGATAATCCAATATGATTGGATAACAGAAGCAAGGGATGAATGGAAGAATGATGAAAAAGTGTGGACTCTCATTTAAAGGTTGCAACAAGATTCTAGTGCATCAGATACATTTACATGGAAAAATGATTCACTATGGTACAAAGATTACTTATATTTATGTAAGAACTCCCAACTCAAACAAATGGTACTTTTGGAATTGAAAACCTCTCCAATAGGAGGGCACTTGGGATTTTTGAAAACCTATCATAGGGTCAAGAAGGAATTTTTTTGGGATGGCCTTAAAACTGATGTTCAAAGGTTTGTGGCAGAATTTTTGGTTTTCCAACAAAATAAGGTGGAAACAATTAATAGCCCAGGTATTTTACAACCATTATCCATCCCAAGTCATCTCTAGGAGGAGGTTTCCATGGATTTCATCACAGGGTTACCAAAGTCTGAAGGAAAGAGTGTCATCATGGTGATTTTTGATAGACTGACCAAGTACGCACAATTTTGTGCACTCTCTTATCCTTTCAAAGCCAATACAATTTCCACTGCATTCATGGAGACAATTCAAAAGATACATGGAATCCCAAAGATTATTGTAAGTGAGAGATATCCCATCTTCACTGGACATTTTTGGACATAATTGTTTTCTTGTTTGGGTACTCAATTGGCTCATAGCTCATCTTATCATCCTCAATCTGATGGACAAACTGAGATAGTGAAAAAATGTCTGGAAGGATACCTTCGTTTCTTTGTCTTTGATAAACAAACACAATGGTTCAAGTGGTTACCCTTGGTAGAATGGTGGTATAACACTTCATTTCATACTGCAACAAAAATGACACCATTTATGGTGCTCTATGGATATCACCCACCTTCCATCACCTCTTCTCTAAAAGAAAAATCTAAGGTTCAAGAAATGGAAGATCACATCAAGCATAAACAACAATGTCTCCAAATCTTAAAGGACAATATGACCATGACACAAAATCACATGAAACAACAAGCAAATCGACATCATAGTGAAATAAGTTTTGAAGTAGGGGATTGGGTATTTTTAAGACAACAACCATACAAACGGATGTCCCTCAAGCAAGCTAAGAAGAATAATAAATTATCTTCAAAGTAATATGGCCCTTATAAGTTGTTGTAAAATATTGGTACTATGGAATATTAATTGGAGCTTCATGCATCTTCACGAGTACACCCAGTTTTCCATGTTTCATGCTTAAACAAGGTTATAGGTGACAAGATCCTAGTTCAAAATATATTGTCAGAACTTGACGAGGAAGGATAAATAATATTGGAGCCTGAAGCTATCACTGAGACAATAATTTTCCAGCTGAGGAATAGATCTATTTCAGAGTATCTCATTGAGTGGAAGAAACTACCTGCTGAAGATTCCACTTGGGAAGATGAGTATTTTATACAGAAGCATCCATAATTAATCAAGCGTTGCATACAACACTTGTCTGAAGGGGAGGGGCATGTTAATCCCTAAATAGTGGCACATTACCCCTTAATTGGGGCATCTTACATTAGTATTGTTATTTTATTTATGTCGGCTTGGGTCCATTAGTTGTAACTGCACCTCCTAGTCTCCTTTATATACCAAGGAGACCTTTTCATTTGGAATCATCTTGTATTTATGAATTCATATGATGAATAAATAGGTTTCCCCATTGAAGAGGCTTATTATCTGAATTCATCACTTTGTCAAGGCGTTGAGTACTTATTCTAAGGTTTTTATGCTATTTTTATATTTGGTTCCTAACAATTGGAAAAAAACAAATTTTGGAAAAATTCCCAGCAAGAATAGGCCTGTTGTAGATCCATCACACTCAATATGTATTTCCTTTTCTTTCATAAACGAAAGGGATATGGAAGAGCTCTTCTTCCATCTTTGGGTGAAGAAGCATTACATCAAACAATTAGGCATTTTGGATTGGAAATTTTGCACAACCAGCCATGTAATACTATTGGAAGGTGCCACTCTCCATTTACTTGTTATGAATTTGGTGGATGAAAGGAGAGAATTCCAGTCCTTGTGTATGTTGTGAAATTTATAGATACAATCCACCAGAATCCACACCAGTATTTTGTGTTTCAAATCCTCATGCAACTTAGAAACCTACTCATGCCCCTGCTCTAACTAACACTGGAGTGCAAAGAAGGATATGAAGTTGACTGGATCGTGATTGATTGGAGTGGATAGACATAATGAGCGAGTCGAGTCGAGTCACGATATGCGTGATCTTGAATTTATCTGCTCTGGAAATATGTTGTTTTTGTTGATAATTAATGCTCTAATAATTAAATTAATAATATGTTCATAGATATTGAGAAAAAATCTAAGAGGCGTGACCACTTGATGTGATTACAGATGTTGAAAACTTATATTAAATAACAACACTGAGAATATTGTGTGAGTAATCTTTGAACATAATTCATGATATTTATAAAAGAATGAAGGACATCATCTAATAATCGAAATCTCACATTCTCAACTTTTATAATGAGAAGGTTTTATTTCCTGATTAAGCAATGGTCTCATTGGAAAATGTTTGGCATGCCCATGGAATCCAAGCTGAACCATGAATGAGAAGAATGGGAAGATTACTCATGATTCCACCTGTTTCCTAATTAAGCAATGGTCTCATTGGAAAATGTTTGGCATGCCCATGGAATCCAAGATGAACCATGAATGGGCAGAATACTCATGATTCCACTCTACACCCTCAATGAACCATGATTACTCATCCATTACATGGATAAAAATTTCCCACTTCCTAAACCTTTATAACTCAACAACATCATCATCTCTTTCACGAGACCAGGGAAAAACTTATAGAGGGTGAAAGATTTCATATTAGTATTTAGAATGTGAGAAAATATTTCTTGGGAGTATTTAGAATTTGGGAATATGTAAGTAATCCAATTTATGTTTTTTCATTGAAAATAATTTTTGTAGCCTAGTATGAAGTAAATGTGTGATACCTTCATTGCTCAACATGGATATGACACATGGCATTTAAAAATAAATAACAAAAAAAAAGGTTCAATGTCGACCTTTACTAAAATATTTTTATCAGTATGATATAGATGTGTAATTCATTCCATGCTCAACATGGACTTGACAAGTGTTGTTCCTGAGATTGATTCTAAGGCTCAAAGAATAATGTCAGACATCATAGGTTTTAAAAGAAATGTTTTAATGAGTGTTTTTTCTACCTCCAGTTTTCTGAGAAATAATCTTTAAATGAAATTAATAATAGAACAATACATAGGTTGTATCTCGTTATCTGAGTCACAATTATAATATCAAATGATGTAGAAGATGTTACAAAACTGTTAGACAAAGTTTCAATTACAGTTAAGTCTCACCTTTTTTGCAGTAGAAGAAAATTAGAAGACACACCCTTGAACATGATATAAAATGCAGTAATTCACGCAGATCACAGGTCTTGTTTTACTCACAGTAATAACAGAGGACAAAAATGTTCACTGAATAAACTGCTGGTATAATATGATCACAGTAGATGTAATACTAAATTTCAATAAATCACTCTTCAAGAATTACAGAAATAAATTCAGAGAAATGGAAACACATAGGGAGCACATAACTCAAATTGAACGAAACTTAGAATCTATGCCCACACTTGTATTAATACTCAAAAAAGAGTTTCTCTATTACATTCGGCAAGAATCAACCTTGAATAGATCTTAAATCTATGTATTTATACAAAATATATCACAACTGAAAGCCGTTGGAATTCTTACAATATTGAACTAAAATAGAATACATCTGAATAAAACAATCAGCGTGTAAATATTGATGAATTTCGCTGGCGCTTTCCTCTGTCTCTTCATCTGCTGGTAGAAGCGCTCATTTTTATTATACCTTTGGGCTGCGTAGACATGTCATTAATGCCACCTCAATCATTTGGCTTACTTTCTTGGCCGTTTGATTGTGTTTCCATCTGTTCCTTCGAGTGTGTTCAATGGGGTAATGAATTACAATCAAGGTCATGGGGGGAGGATAATCATATGAATAACACAACATTGGCTCATCAAGGGATGGATAACAATCATAGAGAGGAGTAACTGTCCATGTAAAGAATGATGGGGGAACAAGTGTCCGATGATGAGGTGGGGTGAGTGGAGGTTAGAATGTGGGTGGTAGGGATAGATGAGGTAAGTGATTGTTGGAAGGTGAAAGGTAGAGAGGGTGGAAGGGATGTAAACTATGCATGTTTTTTCATTTGCTCCCAGCTACACTTGATTTTCCCAGTTCAATGCATTGGGTGCATCTATCCATCAATGCTATCATGAATCTTGAAGGCTCAATCCTCTCATTTACTTCAAAGGCAAACAATTTCTTCTGTATTTGGGGTAGCTTTTACTGAATCTTGTTTACTTCTTGAAATGTGGCCTGGAACCGCAAACTTGGGTCAATCAACCATTCATTGATTTTTAGAAGATCGATTTGGCTCATTTCTCATATGGCTTCCTGAATAAATTCCTTTTCTTTCTGGAGCTTTGCTGGTTCATTTCTATCTCAATTTTCCCCAAGGCCTTTGAAATATTACTCCCTTTAAACTCAATAATTTTTTTGTTTAATGATGACAATGCCTCTAGACAAGCCTCTTTCACCTCTCTGGAAAGTTTCTTTCCTTCTCCCAGATTTGTTTCCCAGGCCTTTAGGGCCATTTCGCCTCTTACTTGTTCAAAATAAGAGAGAAGAGGAAAAATAGGGGCATTAGCTTTCTGCATCAATATGCGAAATTCTTGAAACTTAGATTGGGCTAAGCGAGCCTCTTTTTCCTTGACATAGATATATTTTAGGGAAAGTGTTGGATCATGTTGTCATTGATGCCAATGGTTTGATTGGTTGATGTCATTAATTGATGTCAAGATTGATTGATTGATGTCAAGTGATTTATTGATGATTGATGAACAATGTCTTGATGTAATATGTATTGTCCTCGATAAGAATGAATAGATGAAGATGAATCAATGATTTGACATTGATATGATGCATAGATGAAGATGGATCATAGAGTTGTCGTTGATACATGATAAAGATGGATCGATTTGGTTTCATTGGTATATGATGCATTGTTGGATAGATGTAAAGATGAATCATTATTGTATTATCATGGTTGATAAGGTGTACAAATGGATGAACTCCAAAGTGGTCCCTTTATGGTGAAATCCCTCACGGGAAGACACTTTACGGTTGAGTTATCCTAGAAGTATGGTTGGAGAACCCATGATTATATGTGGAATAATGAGATGAATATCAATGAAGTTGTTGGTAAAACTATCCTAGATGGATAGTGCTTGTCATGCCATTTCCAGTGGTATGTGGAATGTCACATAATTCCTCATGGTTTGAGAGTTATGGAATTACGAAGGTGAGGGACCCTTATATGTTGGATTGAAGCCCCATGAATTCAAAAAAGTCAAAGTGCTTGAAAAGAAGAAACTATTATTTAAATGGTAAAGTGAAGTGACAAAGTCAAGGAGAATTATTTAAATAATAAAGTGAAGTGACAAAATCAAAGAAGATTATTTAAATGATAAAGTAATGGAGAAATTTCTAATTATGGAATGTGGTTAACCCTAAAAAGAGGAAAATAGGTTAAGTGACCTAGAAAATGAAGAGTATAAATAAGAGGCTAGGGTCTCTTGTGAAAGTGTATCTCTTGTGTATCTTTGGTGATCATCTTATGTGGAATCTCTTGTGTATCTCTTGAGAATGTATTGACTATCTATTCTGAGAGAGAGAGAGGGAGAGTATGGAGGATCTCATGGATGCATCAAAGTTTCGCAAAGTCTGAGATCATGACTGCAAAAGTATCGAAAGTTCAAAAACCCTAGTTTCTGAGGTATACGCGGGCTGTAGTGGGCCATGACGTGTACATACGCGGGCTGTATGAAGACATGGCACATATAGTGGATGAAGTGATGGAGATTGGTGTGTGAGATGATGCCAGGATCCTAAATATTGAAGCAGGTTCTAGATTTGCATTCTACGGGCTCACATCTGCCATAGAAACTCTGGTATGGTTATATTTTTGTCTTGATGGATACTCTTGTTTGTTGTGTGGTGAATGCTTAAGGCATTCTTGGTATGGTTGTTGTGATGTGGATTATATCGGTTGATGGAGTGAGAAACACTTTTATGATTCAATACTGATATGGTTGCTATAGTATGTTGATTGCTTATACATGATGAGTAGCATTCATATTGTATGGTTGAGGAGCATGAGTGAGTTGTTGAAGATCTTGGATGTGTTGTGACTGACTGTGGGTCAGATTGGACAGTGAAAGACATAAGAGAATGTGATTGCAGATTGCAGAGGAGCTGAGTATGTGATGAAAAGAAAAACCTTAATTGCTCATAAGTATACGCAAGTTGTAGTATAGACTGGTCGCGTACATACGTGGGTTGTACTACTGGTAGGGCGCATACATACACATGTTGCACTATGGACAGGTTACGTACCTGTTGCAAATTGATATCTGTTGAGGATTGTTGCCTCATCTCAGTTGGTGCTAAGGGTGTAAGATGAGTCTTACATTATAGAGCTGGTTCTTTTGTAGAGTTGTACTCTATTCAGTTGTTGCTGAAAAACCCCAATGATTGTAGTCCATAATAAAAAGAAAATTGTACATACATCTTGTGTTCTTTGTGTTTCTTGTGGTGATGATTTATTGATGATATATTGTTGATATGTATTCACATCTAATTGGTTATAAATGACAATAATAAGTAATGAGTTAATGGTGATTGCTTATTAATGAATTTTGTGTAAGAGGGAAGTTTGGGAAAAAGAGCCCTACACTTTTCACCCCCCCCTCTAAGTGTAGTCGGTGTGTCGGTGTAGCTATGATACCAAGATAGTCACATTGATGTGATTGATTATTATTGATGTGGAGATATAGTCACATGGATATGATTGATGACTATTGATGAAGAGCATGCCTTGTCTACATGTCAACAACAATCATTGATGTCAACATGTAGACAAGGCATGCTCTTCATCAATAGTCATCAATCATATCCATGTGACTATCTCTCCACATCAATATTCATCAATCACATAAATGTGACTATCTCTCCCCCTTTGACATCAATGGAAAAGGGTCATTCTCCTCTTGGGGTTGCTTCCCATGCTTGAACTTTTCTTTGGGGTTGCTCCCCTTGTCTGAATGCCTTTGATCTTCCTCTAAATAATCTCTCCCCTTCTGAATAAGGGATATCATTCTGATGTAATACTCCCCTTGTGACCATTGCTTTTCCCAGTTCAATGCATTGGGTGCATCTATCCATCAATGCTATCATGAACCTTGAAGGATCAATCCCCTCATTTACTCCAAAGGAAAACAATTTCTTCTGTATTTGGGGCATCTTTTCCTGAATCTTGTTTACTTCTTGAACTGTGGCCTGGAACCGCGAACTTGGGTCAACCAACCATTCATTGATTTTTAGAAGATCGATTTGGCTCATTTCTCGGATGGCTTCCTGAATAACTTCCTTGTTCTTTTTGGAGCTTTGTTGGTTCATTTCTATCTCAATTTTCCCTAGGGCCTCTGAAATATTACTCCCTTCAAACTCAATCATTTTTTTTTTAATGATGACAATGCCTCTAGACAAGCCTCTTTCACCTCTTTGGAAAGTTTCTTTCCTTCTCCCATATTTGTTTCCCAGTCCTTTAGGGCCATTTCACCTCTTACTTGTTCAGAATAAGAGAGAAGAGGAAAATCAAGGGCATTAGCTTTCTACATCAATATGAGAACTTCTTGAAACTTAGACCGGGTTGAGCAAGCCTCTTTTTCCTTGACATAGATATATTTTAGGGAAAGGTATACTGCCTGATAGAATTTTTGGATGGCATATACTTTTAGATAAAGTTCTTGCTGGGAAACTTCTAGCTTCTCATTGATTTCCGATACTTGAGTTATGAAGGTCGAAATGTCTATCGATGTGCCCTCTGTTAGGACCAATTTGGCGTGCAACTGCACTATCAACTCGTCGTGCTGAGTGACCAGATCTTAGTTGGTCTATGAACTCTGGTGGGGCAGATCAAGGTTATCCTATAGCTATTTTATTTGTTGCCAATCACTAGCCATGATTTGCTCAAAATCTGGGTTCATTATGTTTCTGACAGTCTTCTCTGTAGTATATATCTGATTTTGCAAGTGTTCTACCAAGAGGCACTTCTGTCATAGTTTTTTGGTCAAATTGTCCACTGAACATTGATTGGTAGTGACAAAAGCACCTAACAAACTTGCAACTTCTCTTGCAAACTCTGGACCATCATGGTCACTCCTGTCATACACCAGTATTTTCCTTTTAGTGATGACTCCATCCTTTTGGTGAGATTCACTTTTCACGATAGCCTTTCGTATCTTGCTGAAAAATAAATTTGATGGAGGAATCTCTTTGGGCGAGATAGGAGTAAGGTCGCCTACGAAAGTGAGTCCAAAATTAAAATTTTTGAAGCTGGTTTGTAGAGGGGTTAATGATGCAATGGGAGAGGCAATTTCGGTGGAATGTTGTTGTCCTGTTGTATTTAGGGTGCCAACAGGAGTTTTTGGGGTGGAATGAGAGGCAATTTGTTCCAGATTCATGAAGGCCTCGAACCATGCTATCACCTATGGATCATTTAGTCCTAATAGTGACGTTCTTGTCTCCTGAAATAATACCTTTGGGATTTTCAGGACCTGATTTGTGTTTAGTGGAGAGTCTTGGATCAGATTTTGTAGACTTGGCTTCCTATGAGGGGGGCGTGGCAATTGACTCTCCCTGCAATATCTTTGGTAAATTGTTTCGCCTGTGTTTCTGAAAGCTAAGGAAACTAGCTTGTTTGTCTGGGGGTAGGGTCAAGAATTTGCTTTGGACTTCCTCATAAGATCTAACTCCCCTGAACACTTCATGATAAGGGGAATTCTCATGCATTTACCGCTTCATGTTAAACTGAGCTAGATGGTTTTCCACTATCTTATGTGGGTCATGTTTCTTGAACTCGATGTCAATCAATTTGACATCCTGTAGGGCTGCGACCTCAACTTTAGAGTGACCAAAATCCAATAATGTAAACATGCCAACTTGAATGGGGAAAGTTGGCCAAACCTTTTTATGAGCTTCTTTCAACCCCTTGCTGATACCTCCTATCACTGTTTGGTACACCACTTATCTACACACCGACATGTTGTGTAAAAATTGTGGGAGAGGATGAGCAGGAACCGAGCAACCAAAAACTATGATGGAGGATAAATTCTCCTCAATGAACCAATCTGTGAGAATTCCTAGGTTTCCCATAATCCTCTCTGAAATATGGGGAGGTGGGTGACCATAAATGGCTATGTGAATAGGTACTATGACATTGTGATAGATTTCATAAAAAAAATCCTTGGCTTTCTCCTCCCATAACTTGGAGTGATAAAATGAATAGGTTCATAATTGGCCAGGGCCCAACTCCAGTTCATCAGGGGAAAAAGGGTCATGAAACAAACGACATCCATAACATATGACGACATTTAAAAAGGGGTAGGATACCCTTTTGATTTTTTTTTTTATAATCAACGATTTCCTTGGACAAATTATCAGACCACATTTTGGCCCAATTGAAAGTGTAACCCTCAACTACCTCATTCATTGTAGCTACCCACTCCACCAAGAAATGTGTAGGGCTCTTCTTCCCAAACAAACGATAGAGAATCATGGCTACATACAACATATGAGCGTCTAAAGACGTTGTGGCATACGTACCATGAGCATTGGTTCTAAATTTCTACGGATGTCCCCACCAGGTCTTGATTATATTATGACCACTCCTGGCATATTGGGCACATTATTTTCTCTCGAAATCTAGAAGGAATGCGACATTGTAAGTGTATTTAGGAGTAGGGGAGATTTTTTACATTACTTGTAGATGTTCTGGTCGAAAAGAGCTGACGACAACCTGCTAGTGGTTGATGATGCTCCTGGTCTGGATGTCCACATGCTCCAAGGCCCAACTTATCATATCGTTATAAGGCATGATTCTCGACCTTGCAACTATCTTGTGTAGCTCCGACTGTGCTATATGTATGAGATTAGATGCATAAGATTTGTCGTCTTCTTCGGCGGAGTCTTCTGGACAGCCGATGATTTCACATTGCAGGATCTCAAAAACTTGCCTCCAAGTTTTAATGGTGTCTGCGACTCGCAGATTCGTGTCAGATATAACGTCTTCATTCAGGTTTGAATCCTCACTTGTTGCATCAAGATTTTTTTCCATTTTTTATGGCACCATAATCTTCAAGGAAATAGAGTAAGCTTGCCTGTTACAGGGTAAGTTTGTGAGTTCTTCACTAGATAAAACCGCTAATTGCGAATGGTGAAAATGATTTTGAAATTGAAGTGCTTTTATTCAAACAAAGGTTTATCGATCTTCGTATAGCCTCACTGACGAGGAATTTATTTACCTTAATGGAATTGACTACCTGGAGATCCGCAATCCTCGTTTGAAATCGTTATCTTTAATGGATCATAAATTCCATCAATATTTTGATGGTTCGCGTTCAAGAGTCTTGGATGTGACAGGGTGGGAACCTCCCGAATTCCAAATTCACAGAGGCGTTAATCTCTGAATAATTGCTTTTAAATATTAATTAATTGTGTTTAAATGTTGTATTAACTTCAAGTGTTTTGTAAGTTTGAACTTCAGGGGTTTTGAATATAGCACAAGGGAAAAATCCCGAAATCTAAAACTGCAAAGTAATTAATTTATGAGTAATCTCTCTTAAGTCTTAATTAATCATGTTTAAATTTAAGTATTTCAGAAGTTCGAACTTCGTAGGTTTTTTAATACAACACAAGGAAACTTTTCGAAATCCGAAACCGTGAAGTAATTAATTAACTCTTAATCGTGATTAACTTCCGTTATTAATTTTTTTATTAATTCCTTTTTACTTTTTTAAATGTCCAATACTTCGACATTTTGAAACTTCAGTGATTTGTGAACTCACTCTTTGTTAAACTCCCGAAGGTCCCTCTCTCGGAGTGACGTGGCAGAGATGAAGTCATTCTGGATTATGTGTCAAGAAAAGAGAGGTGCCACATGTCACTCGAGAGCGTGTGAACAATCCAATGGAAATTTCAAAAATAAGTTCCACGTTTCTGTAAATGTGTTGACCTACACATAATAGATCTAGCTAAACAATGATACACACATTTGCAGAGAGAATTGGAAAAAGAAGAAGGAGAGAAAGAATGGAAAGAATTCTCATTAACCGTTTTCCACACATAAAGAGTGAATAATTTACAATATATATAGGCTACATAAGTAACTAATGAGCCATAGTGGTGGTCTAGATTGATCTGGACACACACCAACAGTTACAAGAGTAAACTGCCACCTAGTCTAGTCTCTCAGGTAGTTATGGGAGTGAACTGCCACCTAGCTGAGTTAACTAGTCAACTAGTCTTCAGTTAATTGTTTGAACAAAGAGTAGTGAGTTGGTGATGATCCCAATGTTGCATGGTGACAAAACCAATGCAACATCTAAACTCAACTCAACTAGTCAAACTGAAGTGTCAATTGAAAGAGAATATTCTCCAGGTGGAATATTCTCCCCTAAAATATAGGAGACTGGATAATGACTAATTATGACTAATAAACAAGGAATAACCTTAGGAAAAATAAATCCTAGGTGTGTGTGAAGTAACTCCAATAGTTTCAACTCATGAAATATTTAAAAGACACGCATCCTATGATTCGTGTTCATGAGTTCTTTAGAATTTATCGCGAGTTGTTACTTTCGGGTTTTGGAATTTCGGGGTTTCTACTATTTAGACTTGTTGGAACATTCGAAGCGTGGAGCTCCAAAGAGAATGTTAGAGACTTACTCTTTAAAACTCAGGCGACTCCAGAACTTCAGATATCTTTAGGATCATTTAATCAAATTAAGGAGACTCATCAACAACATATATTGTATGGGCTTTATTATTGAATAACAAGCAATGAATTTGATTTAAAATTAAAAGGCCATTTTCCAATTTTTTTCTTTCTTTGGGTAAATTTTTATCCCTAAGAGGTGAAAAATATAAAGCTCAAAAGTTCAAAACTGTGTGTGTTCCAACATAAAGTGACATATCTATCTATATATATCTATATATTTTGTGGATTTGAATTAGAACTACAATATTTTTTGGATAGCTCTGTACCCAGTTTCCCATGTGGCAAGTCTCATATAGTTTTACTGTGACATTGATAGAATTATAGCTAGACAACGAATATCATATATATATATATATATATGATATTCGTTGTCTAGCTATAATTCTTTCAGTGTCACAGTAAAATGGTACAAGAAAAACTATCTAATACCTACCAAAAGGAAAACTGGGTATAGAACAATCAAAAAAATATTGTAGTTCTAATTCAAAGTATGTTGATACAAGCTCAGAGTACCTATCTATTTATAGAAACCCGAAATTACTTGATCTAGGTGGATATTAGTGGCCACCCACCTCTTCCATTGTGTTGTGTCAGCATCAACAACTTTCCTTTTTCTTGTTTTTTTCTTATAAAGCCAAAACGTTTCTCAAGAAATAGGGGCCCTCCCTTATACTTTTCAAGGCTCTTTTTATCATATGAAAGGAACCTAAGTTTTGCTTGTGCAATTTTGAGACCTTTTTCCCTCCTTTACTTAGCCTTTTATCATCTTGTTGACTCGTCGATACATGTAGTATTGATGGAAGAAAATTTTCCTTGCCGATATGAAGAAGGAGATCTTTCTTCCTCTGTCGATACACTTAGTGACTATGACTTAGCCATTTCTTCCCCGACGCATGAGAAAAGGCCAACACTTAGCATCTTTTGATAATTTATTTGTGTTTCAATGTTTCAACTTTCTTCATCCACTGATATGTTGGCATCTGATCCTTTTCTTCAGGTTTATAGGGCGAAGGATATCTTTCTTCCTCCATCGATACACCTAATGTCTACAACTTAGCCATTTTTTCACCGAAGCATGAGAAAAGGCCAACACTTAGCATCTTTTGATAATTTCTTTATGTTTCAATGTTTTATCTTTCTTCATCCACTGATACGTTGTAATATGATCCTATGTTTAGTGTTGATACATTGCCTCCCTATCTTCACTCATTCATCAATACAATAGGATCTCGTCAATCCTTCAACCTCGACACATCGACATATTACCTTCCATCTACCACCAAAATATTGCAGGGACAATCAACGATTTGATGTTGATACACTAGTGTTAGATCACCTTCTCAATGTCGAAACACCGTGACCGTATCCTCCTCCAACTGTTGACCCAACGATTTTAACCCGTCTTTTAGGAAACATAAAATGTCATTTCATTATCGTTCTCTTGATATTCGTGCCCGAAAAAATGACAATAGTGCTATATAAATCTCGTTCCTCCCTTCTTTGTTTCATTGTTTCCACACTAGGCATTTGGAGTGCAAAGAAAAAAAATAAAAAAAGAGAGGACCCATGACCAATGACCCTTCTTATCAACATTTCAATGCCTCATATTGCCGGTAAGTTTACCTAAACAAATACTCTCTATCATGCTTATTTTCGTCACTGATTAGGGTTCCTTGTTGTTCATAATATATATGTGAAGGGTCCAACCTAAACCCATCCTCTGATTATTTTTCCCATGCCCACTACTTGTTCGGTCCACCCAGTTGAGACTCTTCGAAACTTACATGCTTGGAGTAGCTAGGGTTTTTTGGCTTGGGCAGCTCCCCTCTTTTTCCTCTTGCTCATGACAGGGGTTTCTCATTCCTTTAGCATCACCAACCTGCTTCCTGATAGCTCGCCGCTACCCTAGCTCACTTTCTTAGAAGTTTGTGTGGCCATATTTTACATCAAATTTTGGGGTGCACATCCAGCCTAATGTTTATGATCCAGATAGATATTGGTGGCCACCCACCTATTCCAAATTCTAATTGGCTCATTTGGACAGTTTTTAGTTCCTCACATTTCTCTGTAATGGGGAAATTTCTTTATAATTGTGGGTTTTTCACTTATGGGGCTATCCTGAAGCCCTACACAACATCAGGTGGATATTGGTGGCTGCCAACCTGTTCCAATTTTCTTATTTTGGAAGTTTTCATGTCAGTACATCTTTCTGTACTTCCAGGGCCATTTTGGGGCTCTAAACAATGTTTTTTTGGATTTCCATAGTCAAACTATAGTCAAAGTCTAAGTTTGATGACACAATGCATAATTATCGAAAATAACTTTGCAATGGCCTATCACACACCTAAAACAAAGATCGTATGCAAAATTTATGACCCCGGGAAGTTAATGTACTAACTTACCCCAAAGGGGCCCACATGACTTTTGGTGCTTCATCTCCTAGGGTTAGGTTTTTGGACGTATAGGGTTTTGGCATTCATGTTTATCATAAAAAGGCCTTCAAATCCTCATTGTAATCATCTTCTTGAGAATGAGTATATCCATCACATATCTTCTCAGAGATAAAGATGCCATGATTCTAGCGAGTCTAGCACTCGTATTTTTACAGTATCTGTACATTTATTTGATTAATAGAAATCATGTAACACTGTATTTATCTCTATCTGGAAATTTTTATGTGTATTTCATTGTAATAACTCTGCTTTCATTTCCTTTCAAAAAAAATCTGGATTAGTGGTATCAAAGCATGTTTCTCTTGATCGTTTTTCAGTGCATGTCCCTGATGAGGTCTGAGTATAAAAAGTTGGGTCTCGAGCTTGTCTCTCTTGAAGAAAATCTCTCTCGCATGCCGAAGAAACCCTCCATGGAAGCAAAAAATAAAAATGGTGGAGCAAAAGATTCTATTAACCTGTTTCTTGAGCAAGCTCTCATGCGACAGAGGGATGAAATGATGGAGAATTTTTCCCACATCCTTTAATGCCTTTCGATAGAAATAGGTGTATCTTCATCATGAGGCCACTTTGGAGGAACCTCTCCCTTCAAGGTACAAGTTAATTTTGATATTCTCGTATTTGAAGGTCAGATAGATGCAGATGCCTTAGAAAAATGGTTGAATCTGCTAGAAGGTTATTTCTCTATTCATAATTTTTCCGATAGGGAAAATATCACCTTCACACTCCTCAAGGCTCTCACCCATGTCAAACATTGGTGGGAAACTTATTGGGAACAAATTTCCACTGAGGAATCTAGAATATATGGGGCCGAGCGCACTTGGGATTTTTTTGTGAATGCGATCAAGGAACAATACTACCATGTTGATAACTAAGAAGACTAGTACATGAGATGGACCACACTGTCGAAAGAGAAGAGTCAAATAGTGTCAGAGTTCACAAATAATTTTGATACCTTGCACACCAATATGGGTATCAAGGAATTCGAGTGACATACAGTTCTAAAATATCATTGGGCTCTGCATAGGTACATCCAAACCAAAATGGATTTCCTAAACATCTCATCATTGGGAGTTGCCTATCGATATGTTGTCAAAATTGAGCAGAAATTTAGGCACTAGAACAAATGAGAGTTTGGGTTTGCAAATCTGCAACAACCACAACATGGTAAAGGTGACCCTAACCAATAACCTCCCAACAACCCAACAACCTCCTGACAACCAGTCCAAGACACAGGAAAATAAGGGTAAAGGAAATATGAATAATGACATTGGGAAGTGGTGCGATTTCCACAAAAGCCCCTGGCACAACACCGATGAATGTCACTCAAAACAGTCATTGGTGGCCGAGGTCAAAGATAAGGAGTCAAACCTTGATTCAGAATCTGATCTAGAAAATATTGAAACTAGACAGATCATCAATGCAGGCCCCATTGCTATTGTTGCGACCGCAACAATTCAACCAGAAGAACCGATAGATCCTGAAGAGAGGGAGTGACTCTTCCATTCATATATATGGGTGAAGGGGACTCTATTTCATTTCATTGTTGATAGTTGCAGCCATAAAAACCTCATCTCAACTGAGGTCATCAAACAATTGGGGTTGTTGACAAAACCACACCCACAACCATACAAGATCGGGTGGCTTCACCAGGGACGAGATCTTCATTTTAGCCAGTAGTGTCACCTGTCCTATGGCATCCATCCCTTCAAGGATGAGGTAATGTGTGATGTTTACCCTCTTGATTTATGTGATGTTATTTTGGGTCAACCATATATGTGGAAAAGTCACATTGTTTATGAGTCTCGACCCCATAGTGTCATTATTACTATGGGAGGTCATATCTACATGATACTATAGGTAGTTTTGATCCAGGTGGATATCGGTGGCCACCCACCTACTCCACAGGCTCAAAAAACAATTTTCCACCTTGACAGTTTTTGGCATTTTTTCGGGTTCCAAATTTCTGGGGCCATTTTGAGGCCCTAAACGATGTTTTTTGGGGATTTGGGGCCCATGTGATTGCCTATGGAAATGACCTAGGCCAGTAAAAAATCATTCTTCTCGATTAGACCTTTCCAATGGGCTAATGTGCACCTAAAACATAGATTGTATGCAAAAGTTACAACCCCAGCAAGTTGATGTACTAACTTACCCAAACGGGGCCCACATGACTTTTGGCACTTCATATCCTAGGGTTAGGTTTTTGGATGTCTACGGTTTTTTACATTCCTATTTATTGTAAAAAGGCCTTCAAAGCTTCATTGTAATCATCTTTTGGCGAATGAGCGTAGCCATCACATCTCTTCTCAGAGATAATCTGCCACCATTCCAACAAGCTTGGTTTCTGCTACATTTTACAGTTTCAACTTATTTCCTTATTGAATAGAAAACCAGTTTTACTGTATCTTTGTTATTACGTGTTAAGCATATGTTGATAATTTGTATTCATTTTTTTCTGCTCATAAAATATGGATCACGTTTCGACTAATATTCCACCAAAACAGTGCCTCAAGGTAATCTCTCATACTACAAAATTCATCATCTTCACAATCAATTCAGAGGATGCACAAAAGGCCATTACAACCACTGCAGCCTAAACACCTTCTATCCAGCAAAAGCATATTTCATAAGAGAAATCAGATATTGTTTCTTCACCTAAAATGGTGCCTACACAATGCTCCATCAATCCCAAAGACAACAGGTTGGTGGAACAGATTCAACCCCACCAACAACAGGTTCATGACATCCTTCCACAGACCAAGAAGTGCAACTTCTCCAAAAAGGCATGCAACTCACCAAGATTCAGATTCATAAAACGTTTTCCCCTCTTCCCCTGACACTCAATGCAATGGAGACCATTGCTTCCTAAGGGGGGAGGATTGATCTAGGCGGATATTGGTGGCCAACCACATGCTCCAAATTCCAACTGGCTCATCTGGATAGTTTCTCTGTAATGGGGAAATTTCTTTATAATTGTGGGTTCTACACTTACGATGATTCGGATTATTTTCGGCATGAAATGAGATCGGAGATATAATAAAGAAATGCACAGAGATATCGCATATATTCAATAAAATAACTAAAATGTATCAGAGATGAAACCATAAACATAGATATACAGTAATACACGATTTCTATTAATGAAAGAAATGTACAGAGACTGTAAAAATCCAGAGTGAAAGACTCGCTAGAATGGTGGCAACTTATCTCTGAGAAGAGATGTGACGGCTACTCGCATTCGCAAGAAGATGATTACAGTAAGGCTCTGAAGAATTTTTTACAATAAACAGGAATGCCAAAAACCCTAGACATCTAAAAACCTTACCCTAGGAGATGAAGCGCCAAAAGTCATGTGGGCCCTGTTTGGGTAAGTGAGTACATCAACTTCCTGGGGTCGTAACATTTGCATTCGATCTTCGTTTTAGGTGTGTGATAGCTCGTTGGAAAGGTATCATCGAGGAGATTCATTTTGGGGGATCAATAATTCTTTAAAATATCATTGAGAACCTCTATATTGAAAAACCTTCATTTGGTCCCTCAAAATGGCCCCGAAAGTTAAAACCTGCTAAAAATAGTAAATTGCAAAAATTGCCAGAAAACTGTTTTGAGCCATTTGTAAAAGGTGGGTGGCCATTGATATCCACCTGGGTTAATCCTCCCTCCTTAGGAAGCAATGGTCTCCATTGTGTTGAGTTCCCGGGAGAGAGGGAAAAGTGTTTGTTGAATCTACATCTTTGTGAGCTGCTTGTCTTGTTGGAGACGTCGCACTGCTAAGTTTGTGGAAATCTGTCATGAACCTGTTGAGGTTGAGGCTGTTCAACAAGTCGAGATAAATGAGAGGACGATGTGCATAAGGAATCTTTGCACTTTGCTGCAGCCTTGTTGACCTGCTTCTATTGGATAGAAGGTGCTTGGGGCAAGGCTATAGTGGTTGCAGTGTCCTTTTGTTCTCCTTTTGAACAGATTGTGAAGAAGTTGAATTTTGCAGTATGAGATACTACCTTGCGGTACATTATAGGTGGAACAATAGTCAGAACTACCTCTGGTATTCTATAGAGATGACCCCCCAAAGTAAAAATGACACTACGGGGTCGAGACTCATAAACAACATGGTGTCTCAACATATATGGTTGGCCCAAGAGAACATCATAGACATCTAGTGGGGCAACATCACATAATATGTCAGCCTTGAAGGGTTGGATGTCATATGAAAATCGACACTGTTGGCTGACATGGAGATCTCATCCTTGCTGAAGCCACCCAATGTTTTATGGCTGTGGGTGTGGTGTTGTTGACAATCCCAACTGTTTGACAATCTCTGCTGAGATGATATTTTCTGGCTTCCGCTATAAACAATAAAATACAGTGGGGTCCCCTTCACCCACATATGTGAATGAAAAATGCGCTCCCCCTCTTCAGGATCTATTGGTTCTTCTGGTTGAATTGCTGCAGTCGTGACAATAGTAGTGGGGTTTGCATCAATGATCTGTCCTTTACCAGTATTTTCAGAATCAGATTCTGACTTAGGGTTCGAATCCTTGTCTTTGATCTCATCTACCAATGACTATTTTGAGCGACATCCATCAATGTTGTGCCAGGCGCTTTTGTGGAAATCACACCATTTTCCAGTGTCCTTCTTTGTCTTCTCGTGACCCTTCTTTTCTTGTCTTGGACTGGTTTTTGGAAGACTTTTTGTTAGGGCTGTCTTTGTCATAATTTGGTTGTTACAGATTTGTAGACCCGAATTCCCGTTTGTTCTGGTGCTTAAATTTCTACTCAATTTTAACAACATATCGATAAGCAACACCGAGTGATGAGATGTTTAGAAAATCCATTTCTGTCTGGATGTATCGGTGTAGAGCCCCATGGTATTTTAGAATCAAATGTCGCTCGGAGTCTTTGATACCCAGCTTTGTGCGCAACGTATGGAAGGTATTGTTGAACTCCAAAACTAATTGGCCCCTCTCTTGCCGCAGTGTGTTCCATCTCATGTACTGGTCCTCATAGTTGCCAACAGGGTAATAATGTTCTTTTACCGGATCCACAAAAAAATCCCAAGTGGGATCGACCCCATATATTCCAGATTCCTATGTGGAACTTTGCTCCTAGTAAGTTTCCCAAAAATGTTTGACATGAGGGAGAGCTTTAAGGAGTGCGAAGGTGATATTTTCTTTGTCAGAAAAATTGTGAACAGAGAAATAACCTTCTAGCAGAGTTAACCATTTTTCTAGGGCTTTTGAATCTATTTGTCCTTCAAATATAGGAATATCAAAATTAACTTGTACCTTGAAAGGTGATGTGCCTCCAAAGTGGTCACTTGATGAATATGGGCCTGATGCTATCGGTAGGTGTTGAAGGATGTGGGAAAAATTCTCCATCATTTCGTCCCTCTATCACGTGAGAGCTTGCTCAAGAAACAGATTGATAGGATCGTCTGCTCCGTCGTTTTTCTTTTCTTTTGCCATTGAGGGTTTCTTGGGTGTGCGAGAGTGATTGTCTTCAAGAGAGACAAGATCGAGACCCAACTTTCTATAATCGGACCTCGTCGGGGACATGCACTGAAAAAATGATCAAGAGCAGCCTGCTTTGATACCACGGATCCGGATTATTTTCGGCATGAAATGAGATCGGAGATATAATAAAGAAATGCACAAAGATATCGCAGATATTCAATAATATAATAGAAATGTATCAGAGATGCAACTATAAACACAAATAAATAGTAATACACGATTTCTATTAATGAAATAAATGTACAGAGATTGTAAAAATACAGAGTGAAAGACTCGCTAGAATGGTGGCAGCTTATCTCTTAGAAGAGATGTGATAGCTACTCACATTTGCAAGAACATGATTACAATGAGGCTCTGAAGGCCTTTTTATAATAAACAGGAATGCCAAAAACCCTAGACATCCAAAAACCTAACCCTAGGAGATGAAGCGCCAAAAGTCATGTGGGCCCTGTTTGGGTAAGTGAGTACATCAACTTCCTCACGTCGTAACTTTTGCATACGATGTCTGTTTTAGGCATGGGGTTGCTCATTGGAAAGGTATCGTCAAGGATATTCATTTTGGGGGATCAGTCATGCCTTTGGCTATCATTGAGAACCTCAATCTCAAAAAACCTTCATTTGGGCCTGTTATCCCCGATATATAGGGATAACTAGGAGATCATGTCTCGAGGCCCACATGGTCCTAGACATGGAGTACCGAGAGCAGGAGTGACTTGAGCATGGCCCTGGAGGGCTCATCTTTCTTCTTCTTAGCCAGACTTGTCCTGTCACCAGTAGCAACTTCCATCACTGACGTCCTGGGCTTGCATCGGAGAGGAATCTTGCTCCATGAGGTAATTGGTCCGAGGTATCATGGTATGTGTCATATTTGAT
>ML806724.1:308402-365630 GCA_009831015.1 Picea engelmannii
CTCCATTTGACTCCATTAACCCAAGGCACTAGTCTAAGAACAAAACATTGAGGTTTATGTGCTAGAACAACTCTTTCAAACTCTTTAAATTTGAAACTCTAACTAACCCTAGCGTCTAGACTAACCCTAATTGATGATGACGTATTGCCTTATTTAGAATTGTGTTTGGACTAAAAGTTGCGGCTGACTCATCTCTTGATAGCCATAGAGGTTTTAAGCTTTTTCGTTGGTTGATTTGTCAAAACGTCCACCTCTTTGACTAGCTAACCCTAACCCTAAAACAACAATAATATAGGTGACGTCACACTTGTTTTGATCTTTGGTTTGGCTTAGAATGTTGTGATATTGTCACCCTATTGATAGACTTTGAGTTGTTGATTTCATTCATAATCTTGTTTGACAAAACGTTCCTCTCATTGTCTTCTAAACTTGACCTAACACTAGGGTTGACGTCACCCTAAATCTGCAATAGTGACGCAACAACAATATTTATATATGAGCAGATTTATTGCATTGAGAAATGATAAGGATTGATTTTATACATTGAATGCATAGTATCACTTTGTATTTATTGAAGAAGTGTTATAAGCCTTTATCTTTGTTGGCAATCATTGACTTCATCAATAATTACATTTACCATTGCTCATATATATATTTAAAGATAATCATTAATGTTTTAAAGTACTAACCACTGCAGGACGTTTTTAGTATTATTTGCCTTGTCTCGCAAGCCGGTGCATTTCTCAGTGGATTTACCTTCACCCTTGACTATCGTCTTGGCAGTAATCTATGAAGGGAAAACTTACCTTTGAAGCCTTAAACCTTGATCCTTCTCCTTCAGAACCCCAGATTACTAGGGACGTCTCGCTTGGGATTAGCCACCCTAAATAGAAAGAGCTCCCCATCGAGGTGACAGTGGGTGGGGAAGCTCTTGTTATGCCAGTTTGAGCCTTGACTCCATCTATCTAAACCTTTCCTACAAGTTGTGAGATAACAGGGCCCTCAAAATGGCCTCGGAAGTTAAAACCTGCTAAAAATAGTAAATTGCCAAAATTGCGAGAAAACTATTTTGAGCCATTTGGAAAAGGTGGGTGGCCACCGATATCCACCTGGATCAATCCTCCCTCCTTAGGAAGCAATGAACTACATTACGTTGAGTTCTCGGGAGAGAGGGAAAAGCATTTGTTGAATCTGCATCTTGGTGAGCTGGTTGTCTTGTTGGATACGTCGCACCGCTCAGTTTGTGGAAATCTGTCGTGAACCTGTTGAGATTGAGGCTATTCAAAAAGTCGAGATGCAGGAGAGGATGATGTACAGAAGGAATATTTTCACTTTGCTGCAGCCTTGTCGACCTGATTCTGTTGGATAGAAGGTGCTTGGGGTAAGGCTGTAGTGGTTGAAGTGTCCTTTTGTTCTCATTTTGAACAGATTGTGAAGAAGCTAAATTTTGCAGTATGAGATACTACCTTGCGATAATTTTTAGGTGGAATAGTAGTCGGAACTACCTCTGGTATTCTGTAGAGATGAGCCCCCAAAGTAGCAATGACACTATGGGGTCAAGACTCATAAACAACATGGTGTCTCCACATATATGGTTGGCCCAAGAGAACATCACCAACATCCAGTGGGTCAACATCAAATAATACCTCATCCTTGAAGGCTTGGATGCTGTATGACAATTGACACTATTGGATGACACAAAGATCTCATATTTTCCGAAGCCACCCGATGTTGTATGGCTGTGGGTGTGGTGTTGTCGACAATCCCAACTATTTGACAACCTCTACTGAGATGAGGTTTTTTTGGCTTCCGCTATCAACAATAAAATGCATCGGGGTCCCCTTCACCCACATCTGTGAATGAAAAAGGTGCTCCCCTTCTTCAGGATCTGTTGGTTCTTCTGGTTGAATTGGTGCGGTCATGACAATAGCAGTGGGTTCTGTGTCAATGATCTGTCCTTTACCAGTATTTTCAGAATCAGATTCTTATTCAGGGTTTGGCTCCTTGTCTTTGATCTCGGATAGAAATGACTGTTTTGAGCGACATTCATCGGTGTTGTGCCAGGGGATTTTGTGGAAATCACACCATTTTCCGGTGTCCTTCTTTGTCTTCTCGTGACCCTTCTTTTCCTGTGTCTTTGACTTGTTTTTGGGAGACTTTTTGTTAGGGCCATCTTTGTCATACTTTGGTTGTTACAGATTTGCAGACCTGAATTCCCATTTGTTATGGTGCTTAAATTTCTGGTCAATTTTAACATCATATCGATAAGCAGCACTGAGTGATGAGATGTCCAGAAAATCCATTTCAGTCTGGATGTATCTGTGTAGAGCCCCATGATATTTCAAAACCAAATTTCGCTTGGAGTCTTTGATACCCAGCTTGGTGCACAAGGTATGGAGGGCATTGGTGAAATCTGAAACTTCTTGGCCCCTCTCTTACCACAGTGTGGTCCATCTCATGTATTGGTCCTCATAGTTGCAAGCAAGGTAGTACCATTCTTTTACCGCATCCACGAAAAAATCCCAAGTGGGATCGACCCCATATATTCCAGACTCCTTTGTGGAACTTTTCTCCCAGTAAGTTTCCCACCAATGTTTGACATGAGGGAGAGCTTTAAGGATTGCGAAGGTGATCTTTTCTTTGTCAGAAAAATTGTGAACAGAGAAATAACCTTCTAGTAGAGTTAACCATTTTTCTAGGGCTTCTGCATCTATCTATCCTTCAAATACAAGAATAAAAAAATTAACTTGTACCTTGAAAGGCGAGGTGCCTCCAAAGTGGCCACTTGATGAAGATGCGCCCGATGATATCAACAGGCATTGAAGGATGTCGGAAAAATTCTTCATCATTTTGTCCCTTTGTCGCGTGAGAGCTTTCTCAAGCAACAGATTTATAGGATCGTCTTCTCCGTCGTTTTTATTTTCTTCGGCCATTGAGGGTTTCTTGGGTGAGTGAGAGTGATTTTCTTCAAGAGAGACAAGTTCGAGACCCAACTTTCTATAATCAGACCTCGTCGGGGACATGCACTGAAAAAATGATCAAGAGCAACCTGCTATGATACCACTGATCCAGATTATTTTCGGCACGAAATGAGATTGGAGATATAATAAAGGAATGGATAGAGATATCGTAGATATTCAATAATATAACATATATGTTTCAGAGATGCAACCATCAACACAGATATATAGTAATACATGATTTCTATTAATGAAACAAATGTACAGAGACTGTAAAAATACAAAGTGAAAGACTCGCTAGAATGGTGGTAGCTTATCTCTGAGAAGAGATGTGACAACTACTCGCATTCACAAGAAGATGATTATAATGAGGCCCTGGAGGCCTTTTTACAATAAGTAGGAATACCAAAAACACTAGACATCCAAAAACCTAACCCTAGGAGACGAAGCGCCAAAAGTCACGTGGGCCCCGTTTGGGTAAGTGAGTACATCAACTTCCTAGGGTCGTAACTTTTGGATACGATCTCCATTTTAGGCATGCGATAGCTCGTTGGAAAGGTATCATCAAGGAGATTAATTTTGCAGGATCAATCATGCCCTTGGTTTTAATTGAGAACCTCTATCTCAAAAAACCTTCATTTGGGCCCTCAAAATGGCCCCGGAAGTTAAAACCTACTAAAAATAGTAAATTGCCAAAATTGTCAGAAAATTGTTTTGGGCCATTCGAAAAAGGTGGGTGGCTACCGATATCCACCTGAATCAATCCTCCTTCCTTAGGAAGAAATGATATCCATTGTGTTGAGTTCCTGGGAGAGAGGGAAAAGCGTTTGTTGAATCTGCATCTTGGTGAGCTGCTTGTTTTGCTGGAGACGTCGCGCTGCTCAGTTTGTGGAAATCTGTCACTAACCTGTTGAGGTTGAGGTTGTTCAACAAGTCAAGATACATGAGAGGACGATGTGCAGAAGGAATCTTTGAAATTTGTTGCAGCCTTGTCGACCTTCTTCTGTTGGATAAAAGGTGCTTGGGGCAAGGGTGTAGTGGTTGCAGTGTCCTTTTGTTCTCCTTTTGAACAGATAATGAAGAAGTTGAATTTTGCAGTATGAGATACTACCTTGCGGTACTTTTAAGGTGGAACAGTAGTCAGAACTACCTCTGGTATTTTGTAGAGATGACCCCCCAAAGTAGCAATGACACTACGGGGTCAAGACTCATAAACAACATGGCGTCTCCACATATATGGTTGGCCCAAGAGAACATCACAGACATCCAGTAGGGCAACATCACATAATACCTCATCCTTGAAGGGTTGGATGACGTATGACAATCGACACTGTTGGCTGACATGGAGATCTCGTCCTTGCCGAAGCCACCCGATGTTGTATGGCTGCGGGTGTGGTGTTGTTGACAATCCCAACTGTTTGACGACCTCTGCTAAGATGAGGTTTTTTTGCCTTCCGCTATCAACAATAAAATGCAGCGGGGTCCCCTTCACCCACATCTGTGAATGAAAAATTCTCTCCCCCTCTTTAGGATCTGATGGTTCTTCTGGTTGAATTTTTGCAGTTGCGACAATAGTAGTGGGGTCTGCGTCAATGATCTGTCCTTTACCAGTATTTTCAGAATCAAATTCTGAATCAGGGTTTGGCTCCTTGTCTTTGATCTTGGCTACCAATGATTGTTTTGAGCGACATTCATCGGTGTTGTGCCAGGGGATTTTGTGGAAATCACATCATTTTACGGTGTCCTTCTTTATCTTTTCATGACCCTTGTTTTCCTGTGTCTTGGACTGGTTTTCGAGATACTTTTTGTTAGGGCCGTCTTTGTCATACTTTTGTTGTTGCGGATTTGCAGACCCGAATTCCCGTTTGTTCTGGTGCTTAAATTTCTGCTCAATTTTAACAGCATATCGATAAGCAACACCGAGTGATGAGATGTCCAAAAAATCCATTTCAGTTTGGATGTATCTATGTAGAGCCCCACGTTATTTCAGAACCAACTCTGGAACTTCTTGGCCCCTCTCTTGCCACAGTGTGGTCCATCTCATGTACTGGTCCTCATAGTTACCAACAGGGTAATACTGTTCTTTTACCGCATCCACAAAAAAATCCCAATTGGGATCGGCCCCATATATTCCAGACTCCTCTGTGGAACTTTGCTCCCAGTAAGTTTCCCACCAATGCTCGACATGAAGGAGATCTTTAAGGAGTGTGAAGGTGATCGTTTCTTTGTCGGAAAAACTTTGAACAAAGAAATAACCTTCTAGCAGAGTTAACCATTTTTCTAGGGCTTCTGCATTTATCTGTCCTTCAAATACAAGAATATCAAAATTAACTTGTACCTTGAAAGGCGAGGTGCCTCCAAAGTGGCCACTTGATGAAGATGCGCATGATGCTATTGGAATGCGTTGATTGATGTGGACAAAATTCTCCATCATTTCGTCCCTCTGTCGCGTGAGAGCTTGCTCAAGCAACAGATTGATAGGATCACCTGCTCCATCATTTTTGTTTTCTTCTACCATTGAGGGTTTCTTGGGTGTGTGAGAGTGATTGTCTTCAAGAGAGACAATCTCAAGACCCAAATTGTTATAATCGGACTTCGTCAGGAACATGCACTGAAAGAACAATCAAGAGCAGCGTGCTCTGATACCACTGATCTGGATTGTTTTCGGCACAAAATGAGATCAGAGATATAATAAATAAATGCACAGAGATATTGTATATATTCAATAATATAACATAAATGTATCAGAGATGAAAATATAAACACAGACATATAATAATACATGATTTCTATTAATAAAAGAAATGTACAGAGACTGTAAAAATACAGAGTGAAAGACTCGCTAGAATGGTGACAGCTTATCTCTGAGAAGAGATGTGACAGCTACTCACATTCGAAAAAAGATGATTACAATGAGGCTCTGAAGTCATTTTTACAATAAAAAGGAATTCCAAAAACCCTATACATCCAAAAACGTAACCCTAGGAGATGAAGCGGCAAAAGTCATGTGGGCCCCGTTTGGGTAAGTGAGTACATCAACATCCCGTGGTTGTAACTTTTGCACACGATCTCCGTTTTAGGCGTGTGATAGCTTGTTGGAAAGTTATCATCGAGAAGATTCATTTTGGGGGCTCATTCATGCCTTCAATTACCATTGAGAACCTTGATCTCGAAATGGCCCCAGAAGTTAAAACCTGCTAAAAATAGTAAATTGCCAAAATTGCCAGAAAACTGTTTTGAGCCATTTGGAAAAGGTGGGTGGAAACCAATATCCACTTGGATCAATCCTCCCTCCTTAGGAAGCAATGGTCTCCATTGCATTGAGTTCCCAGAAGAGAGGGAAGAGCATTTGATGAATCTGCATGTTGGTGAGCTGCTTGTCTTGTTGGAGACATCGCGCTGCTAAGTTTGTGGAAATCTGTCATGAATCTGTTGAGGTTGAGGTTATTCAACAAGTTGAAATACATGAGAGGATGATGTGCAGAAGGAATCTCTGCACTTTTCTGCAGCCTTGTCGACCTGCTTCTGTTGGATAGAAGGTGCTTGGGGCAAGGTTGTAGTGTTTGTAGTGTCCTTTTGTTCTCCTTTTGAATAGGTTGTGAAGAAGATGAATTTTGTAATATGAGATACTACCTTGCGGTACTTTGTAGGTGGAACAATATTTGGAACTACTTCTGGTATTCTGTAGAGATGACCCCCCAAAGTAACAATGACACTATGGGGTCGAGCCTCTTAAACAACATGGCATCTCCACATATATGGTTGGCCCAAGGGAACATCACAGACATCCAGTGGGGTAACATCACATAATACCTCATCCTTGATGGGTTGGATGCTGTATGACAATCGACACTATTGGCTGACATGAAGATCTCGTCCTTGCCAAAGCCACCTGATGTTGTATGGCTGCGGGTGTGGTGTTGTCGACAATCCCAACTGTTTGACGACCTCTGTTGAGATGAGGTTTTTCTGGCTTCTTCTATCAACAATAAAATGCAGTGGGGTTCCCTTCACCCACATCTATGAATGAAAAAGGCGCTCCCCCTCTTCAGGATCTGTTGGTTCTTCTGGTTGAATTGTTGCGGTCGTGACAATAGCAGTGGGGTCTGTGTCAATCATCTGTCCTTTACCAGTATTTTTAGAATCAGATTCTGAATCAGGGGTCGGGTCTTTGTCTTTGATCTCGGCTACCAATGATTGTTTTGAGCGACATTCATCGGTGTTGTGCCAGGGGATTTTGTGGAAATCATACCATTTTCCGGAGTCCTTCTTTGTCTTCCCGTGACCCTTCTTTTCCTGTGTCTTGGACTGGTTTTCGAGAGACTTTTTGTTAGGTCCGTCTTTGTCATACTGTGGTTTTTGCAGATATGCAGACCTGAATTCTTGTTTGTTTTGGTGCTTAAATTTCTGCTCAATTTTAACAACATATCGATAAGCAACACCGAATGATGAGATGTCCAGAAAATCCATTACAGTCTGGATGTATCTGTGTAGATCCCCATGGTATTTCAGAACCAAATGTCGCTCAGAGCCTTTGATACCTAGCCTTGTGCATAAGGTATTTAAGGTATTGGTGAACTCCAGAACTTCTTGGCCCCTCTCTTGCCGCAGTGTGGTCCATCTCATGTACTGGTCATCATAGTTTCCAATAGGGTAATACTGTTCTTTTACCACAACCACAAAAAAATCCCAAGTGGGATCGACCCCATATATTCCAGACTCCTATGTGGAACTTTGCTCCCAGTAAGTTTTCCACCAATGTTTGACATGAGGAAGAGCGTTAAGCAATGCGAAGGTGATCTTTTCTTTGTTGAAAAAATTGTGAACGGAGAAATAACTTTCTAGCAGAGTTAACCATTTTTCTAGGGCTTCTGCATCTATCTATCCTTCAAATACAGGAATATCGAAATTAACTTGTACCTTGAAAGGCAAGGTGTCTCCAAAGTGGCCACTTGATGAAGATGCGTCTGATGCTATTGGTAGGCATTGAAGGATGTGGGAAAAATTCTCTATCATTTCATCCCTCTATCGCGTGAGAGCTTGCTCAAGCAACAAATTGATAGGATCATCTGCTGCATTGTTTTTCTTTTCTTCCGCCATTGAGGGTTTCTTGGGTGTGCGAGAGTGTCTGTCTTCAAGAGAGACAAGCTCGAGACCCAACTTGCTATAATCGGACCTCGTCGGGGACATGCGCTGAAAAAACGATCAAGAGTAGACTGCTCTAATACTACTGATCCATATTATTTTTGGCATGAAATGATATCAGAGATATAATAAAGAAATGAATAGATATATCATAGATATTCAATAATATAACAGAAATGTATCAGAGATGAAACCATAAACATAGATATACAGTAATACACGATTTCTATTGATGAAAGAAATGTACAGAGATTGTAAAAATATAGAGTGAAAGACTCGCTAGAATGGTGGCAGCTTATCTCTGAGAAGAGATGTGATGGCTACTCGCAGTAGGTCTCCCTTCACCCACACCTATGAATGAAATAGGCTCTCCCCCTCTTCAGGATCTGTTGGTTCTTATGGTTGAAGTGCTGCGGTCGCGATAATAGCAGTGGGGTCTGTGTCAATGATCTGTCCTTTACCAGTATTTTCAGAATCAGATTTTGAATCCGGGTTTTTTTCCTTGTCTTTGATCTCGGATACCAATGACTATTTTGAGCGACATTCATCAGTGTTGTGTGAGGGGATTTTTTGGAAATCACACCATTTTCCGGTGTCCTCCTTTGTTTTCCCGTGACCCTTCTTTTCCTATGTCTTGGACTGGTTTTCGGGAGACTTTTTGTTAGGGGCGTCTTTGCCATACTTTGGTTCTTGCGGATTTGAAGACCCAAATTCATGTTTGTTCTGGTGCTTAAATTTCTGCTCAATTTTAACAGCATATCGATAAGCAGCACCGAGTGATGAGATGTCCAGAAAATCCATATTAGTCTTGATGTATCTGTGTAGAGCCCCATGGTATTTAAGAACCAAATGTCACTCATATTCTTGGATACCCAACTTGTTGTGAAAGGTATGGAAGGTATTGATGAACTCCGAAATTTCTTTGCCCCTCTCTTTCCGCAGTGTGGTCCATGTCATGTACTGGTCCTCATAGTTCCCAACAGAGTAATACTGTTCTTTTCCCGCATCCACAAAAAAATCCCAAGTGAGATCGGTCCCATATATTCCAGACTCCTTTGTGGAACTTTTCTCCCAGTAAGTTTCCCACCAATGTTTGACATGAGGGAGAGATTTAAGGAGTGTGAAGGTGATCTTTTCCTTGTCGAAAAAATTGTGAACAGAGAAATAACCTTCTAGTAGAGTTAACCATTTTTCTAGGGCTTTTGCATCTATCTGTCCTTCAAATACAGGAATATCAGAATTAACTTGTACCTTGAAAGGCGAGGTGCCTCCAAAGTGGCCAGTTGATGAAGATGTGCCTGATGCTATCGTCAGGTGTTGAATGATGTGGGCAAAATTCTGCATCATTTCGTCCCTCTGCCGCGTGAGAGCTTGCTCAAGCAACAGATTGATAGGATCATCTGCTGCATTGCTTTTCTTTTCTTCCACCATTGAGGGTTTCTTGGGTGTGCGAGAGAGATTGTCTTCAATAGAGATAAGCTTAAGACCCAACTTCCTATAATCAGACCTCGTGGGGGACATGCACTGAAAAAATGATCAAGAGCAGCCATCTTTGATATCATTGATCCATATTATTTTCCGCACGAAATGAGATCGTAGATATAATAAAGAAATGCACAGAGATATCCCAGATATTGAATAAAATAACATAAATGTATCAGAGATGAAACCATAAACATAGATATACAGTAATATACGATTTCTATTAATGAAAGAAATGTACAGAGACTGTAAAAATACAGAGTGAAAGACTCGCTAGAATGGTGGCACCTTATCTCTGAGAAGAGATGTGACGGCTACTCGCATTCGCAAGAATATGATTACAATGAGGCTCTGAAGGCCTTTTTACAATAAAAAGGAATGCCAAAAACCCTAGACATCCAAAAACCTAACCCTAGGAGATGAAGCGCCAAAAGTCATGTGGGCCCCGTTTGGGTAAGTGAGAACATCAACTTCCCAGGGTCGTAACTTTTGCATACGATCTCTGTTTTAGGCGTGTGATAGCTCATTGGAAAGGTATCATTGAGGAGATTCATAATGGGGGAATAATGATGCCTTCGACTATCATTAAGAACCTATAGCTCGAAAAACCTTCATTTGGGCCCTCAAAATGGCCTCAGAAGTAAAAACCTGCTAAAATAGTAAATTGCCAAAATTGCTAGAAAACTCTTTTGAGCCATTTGGAAAAGGTGGGTGGCCACCGATATCCACCTGGATCGATCCTCTCTCCTTAGGAAGAAATGGTATCCATTGCGTTGAGTTCCCGGGAGAGAGGGAAAAGCGTTTGTTGAATCTGCATCTTGGTGAGCTACTTGTCTTGCTGGAGACGTCGCGCTGCTCAGTTTGTGGAAATCTGTCATGAACCAATTGAGGTTGAGGTTGTTCAACAAGACAAGATACATGAGAGGATGATGTGCAGAAGGAATATTTTCACTTTGTTGCAGCCTTGTCAACATGCTTCTGTTGGATAGAAGGTGCTTGGGGCAAGGCTGTAGTGGTTGCAGTGTCATTTTGTTCTCCTTTTAAACATATTGTGAAGAAGCTGAATTTTTCAGTATGAGATACTACCTTGCTGTACTTTTTAGGTGAAACAGTAGTCGGAACTACCTCTAGTATTCTATAGAGATGACCCCCCAAAGTAACAATGACACTACGGGGTCAAGACTCATAAACAACATGGCATATCCACATATATGGTTGGCCCAAGAGAACATCACAGACATCCAGTGGGGAAACATCACGTAATACCTTATCCTTGAAGGGTTGGATGCCTTATTAGAATCGACACAGTTGGATGAAACAAAGATCTCGTCCTCGCCGAAGCCACCCGATGTTGTATGGCTATGAGTGTGGTGTTGTCGACAATGCCAACTGTTTGACGACCTCTGCTAAGATGAGTTTTTTCTAGCTTCCTCTATCAACAATAAAATGCACCGGGGTCCCCTTCACCCACATCTGTGAGTGAAAAAGTCACTCCACCTCTTCAAGATCTGTTGGTTCTTCTGGTTGAATTGTTGTGGTCATGACAATAGCATTGGGGTTTGCATTAATGATCTGTCCTTTACCAGTATTTTCAGAATCAGATTCTGAATCAGGGTTCAGCTCCTTGTCTTTGATTTCGGCTACCAATGACTGTTTTGAGCGACATTCATCGGTGTTGTGCCAGGGGATTTGTGGAAATCACACCATTTTCTGTTGTCCTTCCTTGTCTTCCCGTGACCCTTCTTTTCATGTGTCTTGGACTGGTTTTCGGGAGACTTTTTGTTAGGGAAGTCTTTGTCATACTTTGGTTGTTGCGGATTTACAGACCCAAATTCTCGTTTGTTTTGGTTCTTAAATTGCTGCTAAATTTTAACAGCATATCGATAAGCAATAACGAGAGATGAGATGTCAAAAAAATCCATTTCAGTCTGGATGTATATGTGTAGAGCCCCACGGTATTTCAGAACCAAATGTACCTCGGAGTCTTTGATACCCAGATTGGTGTGCAAGGTATGGAAGGTATTGGTGAACTCTGGAACTGCTTGGCCCCTTTGTTGATGCAATGTGGTCCATCTCATGTACTGGTCCTCATAGTTTCCAACAAGGTAATATTGTTCTTTTACCGCATCCACAAAAAAATCCCAAGTGGGATTGGCCCCATATATTCCAGACTCCTCTATGGAACTTTGCTCCTAGTAAGTTTCCCACCAATGTTTGATGTGAGGGAGAGATTTAAGGAGTGCGAAGGTGATGTTTTCTTTGTCGGAAAAATTGTGAAATGAGAAATAACCTTCTAGCAGAGTTAACCATTTTTCTAGGGATTCTGCATTTATCTGTCCTTCAAATACAGGAATATCAAAATTAACTTGTACTTTGAAAGGTGAGGTGCCTCCATAGTGACCACTTGATGAAGATGCGCCTAATGCTATCAGTAGGCGTTGAAGGATGTGGGCAAAATTCTCTATCATTTCGTCCCTCTGTCGCGTGAGAGCTTTCTCAAGCAACAGATTGATAGGATCGTCCGCTCCGTTGTTTTTCTTTTCTTCAACCATTGAGGGTTTCCTGGGTGTGTGAGAGATATTTTCTTCAAGAGAGACAATCTAGAGACCCATATTTATATAATTGGACCTCGTCGGGGACGTGCACTAAAAAAATGATCAAGAGCAACCTGCTCTGATACCACTGTTCCAAATTATTTTTGGCACGAAATGAGATGAGAGATATAATAAAGAAATGCACAGAGATATCGCAGATATTCAATAAAATAACAAAAATGTATTAGATATGCCACCATAAACACAAATATACAGTAATACAAGATTTCTATTAATGGAAGAAATGTACAGAGACTGTAAAAATACAGAGAGAAAGACTCGCTAGAATGGTGGAAGCTTATCTCTGAGAAGAGATGTGACGGCTACTCGCATTCGCAAGAAGATGATTAAAATTATTATATGAATGTATTTTTACAATAAACAAGAATGCCAAAAACCCTAGAAATCCAAAAACCTAACCCTAGGAGGTGAAGCGCCAAAAGTCATGTAGGCCCCGTTTGGGTAAGTGAGTACATCAACTTCCTGGGGTCATAACTTTTGCATACGATCTACGTTTTAGGCGTGTGATAGCTCGTTGGAAAGGTATCATAGAGGAGATTCATTTTGTGGGCTCAATAATTCCTTTGGCTATCATTGAGAACCTCTATCTTGAAAAACCTTCATTTGGTCCCTCAAAATGGCCCCGGAAGTTAAAACCTGCTAAAAATAGTAAATTGCCAAAATTGTCAGAAACTTGTTTTGAGCCATTTGGAAAAGGTGGGTGGCCACCGATATCCACCTGGATCAATCCTCCATCCTTAGGAAGAAATGGTCTCCATTGCGTTGAGTTCACGAGAGAGAGTGATAAGCGTTTGTTGAATCTGTATCTTGGTGATCTGCTTGTCTTGCCGGAGACGTCGCGCTGCTCAGTTTGTGGAAATCTGTCACAAACTTGTTGAGGTTGAGGCTGTTCAAAAAGTCGAGATACATGAGAGGACAACGTGAAGAAGCAATATTTTCACTTTGCTGCATCCTTGTCGACCTGCTTCTGTTGGATAGAAGGTGCTTTGGGAAAGGCTATAGTGGTTGCAGTGTCCTTTTGTTCTCCTTTCGAACAGATTGTGAAGAAGCTGAATTTTGCAGTATGAGATACTACCTTGCAGTACTTTTTAGGTGGAAAAATAGTCGGAAGTACCTCTGGTATTCTATAGAGATGACTCTCCAAAGTAACAATGACACTACGGGGTCGAGACTCATAAACAACATAGTGTCTCCACATATATGGTTGGCCCAAGAGAACATCACAGACATCCAGTGGGGCAACATCACATAATACCTCATCCTTGAAGGGTTGGATGCCGTATGACAATCGAAACTGTTGGATGACATGAAGATCTCATCCTTGTCGAAGCCACTCGATGTTGTATGGCTGCGGGTGTGGTGTTGTCAACAATCCCAACTGCTTGACGACCTTTGCTGAGATGAGGTTTTTCTGGCTTCCTCTATCAACAATAAAATGCAGTGGGATCCCCTTTATCCACATCTGTGAATGAAAAAGGCACTCCCCCTCTTCAGTATCTGTTGGTTCTTCTGGTTGAATTGTTGTGGTCACAACAATAGTATTGGGGTCTGCGTCAATGATCTGTCCTTTACAAGTATTTTCAGAATCAAATTCAGAATCAGAGTTGGACTCCTTGTCTTTGATCTCAGCTACCAATGAATGTTTTGAGCGACATTCATCGGTGTTGTGCCAGGGGAATTTGTGGAAATCACACCATTTTCTGGTGTCCTTCTTTGTCTTCCCATGACCCTTCTTTACCTGTGTCTTGGAATGGTTTTCTGGATACTTTTTGTTAGGGCCATCTTTGTCATAATTTGGTTGTTGTGGATTTGCAAACACGAATTCCCATTTGTTCTGGTTCTTAAATTTCTGCTCAATTTAAACATCATATCGATAAGCAGCACTGAGTGATGAGATTTCCAAAAAATCCATTTCAGTCTGGATGTATCTGTGTAGAGCCCCACAGTATTTCAGAACCAAATGTTGCTCAGAGTCTTTGATACCTTGATAGTCTTTCTCAAGCAATAGATTGATAGGATCGTCTGATCTGTCGTTTTTATTTTCTTCCACCATTGAGGGTATCTTGGGTGTGTGAGAGTGATTGTATTCAAGAGATACAAGCTCGAGACCGAACTTTCTATAATCGGACCTCGTTGGGGATATGCACTGAAAAAACAATCAAGAACAATCTGCTCTGATACCACTGATCCAGATTATTTTTAGCACGAAATGAGATCGGAGATATAATAAAGAAATGCACAGAGATATTGCATATATTCAATAATATAACAGAAATGTATCAGAGATGCAACCATAAACACATATATACAGTAATACAGGATTTCTATAAATGAAATAAATGTACAGAGACTGTAAAAATACAGAGTGAAAGACTCGCTAGAATGGTGGTAGCTTATCTCTGAGAAGAGATGTGGCAGCTTCTAGCATTCGCAAGAAGATGACTACAATGAGGCTCTGAAGGCCTTTTTACAATAAAAAGGAATGCCAAAAACCCTAGACATCCAAAAACCTAACCCTAGGAAATGAAGCACCAAAAGTCATGTCGGCCCCGTTTGGGTAAGTGAGTACATCAACTTTCTGGGGTTGTAACTTTTGCATACGATCTCCGTTTTAGGCGTGTGATAGCTCATTGGAAAGGTATCGTCGAGGAGATTAATTGTTGGGGATCAATCATGCCTTTGAATATAATTGAGAAACTCGATCTTGAAAAACCTTCATTTGGGCCCTCAAAATGGCCCCAGAAGTTAAAACCTGCTAAAAATAGTAATTTGCCAAAATTGTCAGAAAACTATTTTGAGCCATTTGGAAAGGGTGGGTGGCCACCGATATCCACCTGGATAAATCCTCCCTCCTTAGGAAGAGATGGTATCCATTGCGTTGAGTTCTCGAGAGAGAGGGAAAATCGTTTGTTGAATCTGCATCTTGGTGAGCTGCTTGTCTTGGTGGAGACGTCACGTTGCTCAGTGTGTGGAAATCTGTCACGAACCTATTGAGGTTGAGGCTATTCAACAAGTCGAGATACATGGGAGGACGATATGAAGAAGAAATATTTTGACTTTGTTGCAGACTTGTCGACCTACTTCTGTTGGATAGAAGGTGCTTGGGGCAAGGCTGTAGTGGTTGCAGTGTCCTTTTGTTCTCCTTTTGAACAGATTGTGAATAAGCTAAATTTTGCAGTATGAGATACTACCTTGCGGTACTTTTTAGGTGGAACAGTGGTCGGAACTACCTCTGGTATTCTGTAGAGATGACCCCCGAAAGTAAAAATGACACTATGGGGTTGAGACTCATAAACAACATGGTGTCTCCACAAAAGAATCCCAAGTGGGATTGGCCCCATATATTCCAGACTCCTCTCTGGAACTTTTCTCCCAATAAGTTTACCACCAATGTTTGGAATGAGGGAGAGATTTAAGGAGTGTGAAGGTGATCTTTTCTTTGTCGAAAAAATTGTGAACAGAGAAATAACGTTCTAGTAGAGTTAACCATTTTTCTAGGGCTTCTGCATTTATCTGTCCTTCAAATACATGAATATCAAAATTAAATTGTACCTTGAAAGGCGAGGTGCCTCCAAAGTGGCCACTTGATGAAGATGCATCTGATGCTATCGGTAGGCATTGAAGGATGTGAGAAAAATTCTCCATCATTTCATCCCTCTGTCCCGTGAGAGCTTGCTCAAGCAATAGATTGATAGGATCGTCTGGTTCGTCATTTTTCTTTTCTTCTGCCATTGGGGGTTTCTTGGGTGTGCGAGAGAAATTGTCTTTAAGAGAGACAAGCTCGAGACATAACTTGCTATAATCGGACCTAATCGGGGACATGCACTGAAAAACGATCAAGAGTAGCCTTCTATGATACCACTGATCCAGATTATTTTCGGCATGAAATGAGATCGGAGATATAATAAAGAAATGCACAGAGATATCGCAGATATTCAATAATATAACAAAAATGTATCAGAGAAGCGATGTGACGGCTACTCGCATTCACAAGAAGATGATTACAATGAGGCTCTGAAGCCCTTTTTACAATAAATAGGAATGCCAAAAACCCTAGGCATCCAAAAACATAACCCTAGGAGATGAAGCGCAAAAGTCATGTGGGCCACGTTTGGGTAAGTGAGTACATCAACTTCCCGGGGTCGTAACCTTTGCATACGATCTCCGTTTTAGGCGTGTGATAGCTCGTTGGAAAGGTATCGTCGAGGAGATTAATTTTGGCATATCATTTCTGATTTTAGATATCACTAAGAACCTCTATCTCAAAAAACCTTTATTTGGGCCCTCAAAATGGCCCCGGAAGTTAAAACCTACTAAAAATAGTAAATTGCCAAAATTTCCAGAAAATAGTTTTGAGCCATTTGGAAAAGGTGGGTGGCCACCGATATCCACATGGATCAATCCTCCCTACTTAGGAAGTAATGGTCTCCATTGCGTTGAGTTCCGGTGAGAGAGGGAAAAACGCTTATTGAATCTGCATCTTGGTGAGCTGCTTGTCTTGCTGTAGACGTCACGCTGCTCAGTTTGTGGAAATCTGTCACGAACCTATTGAGGTTGAGGCTGTTCAACAAGCTGAGATACATGAGAGGATGATGTGAAGAAGGAATCTTTGCACTTTGCTGCAGCCTTGTCGACCTGCTTCTGTTGGATAGAAGGTGCTTGGGGCAAGGTTGTAGTGGTTGCAGTGTCCTTTTGTTCTCGTTTTGAATAGGTTATGAAGAAGATGAATACTGCAGTATGAGATACTACCTTGCGGTACATTTTAGGTGGAACAGTAGTCGGAACTACCTCTGGTATTTTGTAGAGATGACCCCCCAAAGTAACAATGACACTACGGGGTCGAGACTCATAAGCAACATGGCGTCTCCACATATATGGTTGGCCCAAGAGAACATCACAGACATCGAGTGGGGCAACATCACATAATACCTCATCCTTGAAGAGTTGGATGTCGTATGACAATCAACACTGTTGGATGACATAGAGATCTCATCCTTGCCCAAGCCACCTGATGTTGTATGGTTGTGGGTGTGGTGTTGTCGACAATCCCAACTGTTTGACGACCTCTGCTGAGATGAGGTTTTTCTGGCTTCCGCAATCAACAATAAAATGCAGCAGGGTCCCCTTCACCCACATCCATGAATGAAAAAGGTGCTCCCCCTCTTCAGGATCTATTGGTTCTTTTGGTTGAATTGTTGTGGTCGTGACAATATCAGTGGGGGCTGTGTCAATGATCTGTCCTTTATCAGTATTTTAAGAATCAGATTCGTAATCAGGGATCGGCTCCTTGTCTTTGATCTCAGCTACCAATGACTGTTTTGAGTGACATTTATCAGTGTTGTGCTAGGGGATTTTGTGGAAATCACACCATTTTCCGGTGTCCTTCTTTGTCTTCCTATGACCCTTCTTTTCCTGTGTCTTGGACTGGTTTTCAAGAGAATTTTTGTTAGGGCCGTCTTTATCATACTTTGGTTGTTGCGGATTTGCAGACCCAAATTCCCGTTTGTTCTTGTGCTTAAATTTCTTCTCAATTTTAACAACATATCGATAAGCAGCACCGAGTGATGAGATGTCTAGACAATCCATTTCAGTCTGGATGTATCTGTGTAGAGCCCCACGGTATTTCAGAACCAAATGTCGCTCGGAGTCTTTGATACTCATATTGGTGCGCAAGATATGAAAGGTATTGGCGAACTCCAGAATGGTTTGGCCCCTCTCTTGCCGCAGTGTGGTCCATCTCATGTACTGGTCCTCATAGTTGCCAATAGGGTAATACTGTTATTTTACCGCATCCACAAAAAAATCCCAAGTGGGATTGGCCCCATATATTCCAAAATCCTCTGTGGAACTTTGCTCCCAGTAAGTTTCCCACCAATGTTTGACATGAGGGAGAGATTTAAGGAGTGCGAAGGTGATCTTTTCTTTGTCGAAAAAATTGTGAACAGAGAAATAACCTTCTAGTAGAGTTAACTATTTTTCTAGGGCTTCTGCATCTATCTGTCCTTCAAATATAGGAATATCAAAATTAACTTGTACCTTGAAAGGCGAGGTGCCTCCAAAGTGGCCACTTGATGAATATGCACGTGATGCTATTGGCAGACATTGAAGGATGTGGGCAAAATTATCCATCATTTCGTCGCTCTGTCGCGTGAGAGCTTGCTCGAGCAACAAATTGATAGGATTGTCTGCTCCGTCATTTTTTTTTCTTCCGCCATTGAGGATTTCTTTGGTGTGTGAGAGAAATTGTCTTCAAGAGAGACAAGCTCGAGACCCAACTTGCTATAATCAAACCTTGTCAGGGACATGCATTGAAAAAATGAGCAAGAGCAGCCTGCTATGATTCCACTGATCCAGATTATTTTCGGCACGAAATGAGATCGGAGATATAATAAAGAAATGCACAAAGATATCACAGATATTCAATAATATAACAGAAATGTATCAGATATGCAACCATGAACACATATATACAGTAATACACAATTTTTATTAATGAAAGAAATGTACAGAGACTGTAAAAATACAGAGTGAAAGACTTGCTAGAATGGCGGTAGCTTATCTATGAGAAGAGATGTGACGACTACTTGCAATCACAAGAAGATGATTACATTGAGGCTCTGAAGGAATTTTTACAATAAACAGAGGAATGCTAAAAACCCTAGACATCCAAAAACCTAACCCTAGGAGATGAAGCGCCAAAAGTCATGTGGGCCCCGTTTGGGTAAGTGAGTACATCAACTTCCCGGGGTCGTAACTTTTGCATACGATCTCCGTTTTAGGTGTGTGATAGCTCATTGGAAAGGTATCATCAAGGAGATTCATTTTGTGGGATAAATGATGTTTGAGAACCTTGATCTCGAAAATCCTTCATTTGGGCCCTCAAAATGGCCCCGGAAGTTAAAACCTGCTAAAAATAGTACATTACCAAAATTGCCAGAAAACTGTTTTGAGCCATTTGGAAAAGGTGGGTGGCCATCGATATCCACCTGGATCAATTCTCCCTCTTTAGAAAGAAATGGTATCCATTGTGTTGATTTCCCGGCAGAGAGGGAAATGCATTTGTTGAATCTGCATCTTGGTGAGTTGCTTGTCTTGCTGGAGATGTCACACTGCTCAGTTTGTGGAAATATGTCATGAACCTATTGAGGTTGAGGTTGTTCAACAAGTCGATATACATGATAGGATGATGTGAAGAAGGAATCTTTTCACTTTTCTGCAGCCTTGTCGACCTGATTCTGTTGGATAGGTGCTTGAGGCAAGGTTGTAGTGGTTGAAGTGTCCTTTTGTTCTCCTTTTGAACAGATTGTGAAGAAACTTAATTTTGTAGTATGAGATACTACCTTGCAGTACTTTTTAGGTGGAACAGTAGTCGAAAATACCTCTGGTTTTCTTTAGAGATTGTCCCCCAAAGTAACAATGACACTACGGGGTCGAGACTCATAAAAAACATGGCATCTCCACCTATCTGGTTGGCCCAAGAGAACATCACAGACATCTAGTGGGACAAAATCAGTGGGGTCCCCTTCACCGACTTTCGTGAATGAAAAGGGCACTCCCACTCTTCAGGATATGTTGGTTCTTCTGGTTGAAATGCTGTGGTCGCGACAATAGCAGTCGCGTTTGTGTAAATGATCTATTCTTTACCTGTATTTTCAGAATCAAATTCTGAATTAGGGTTCAGCTTCTTGTCTTTAATCTCAGCTACCAATGACTATTTTGAGTGACATTCATCGATGTTGTGCCAACGAATTTTGTGGAAATTGCACCATTTTCCGGTGTCCTTCTTTGTCTTCCCATGACCCTTATTTTCCTATGTCTTGGATTGGTTTTCGGGAGACTTTTTGTTAGGGTCGTCTTTGTCATACTTTGGTTGTTGCGGATTTTCAAACCTGAATTCCTGTTTGTTCTGGTGCTTAAATTTCCACTCAATTTTAATAGCATATCGATAAGCAGCACCGAGTGATGAAATGTCTAGAAAATCCATTTCAGTCTGGATGTATCTGTGTAGAGCCCCATGGTATTTCAGAACCAAATGTCACTCAAAGTCTTTGATACCCAGCTTGGTGCGCAAGGTATGGAAGGTATTGGTGAACTCCGGAACTGCTTGGCCCCTCTCTTGCCGCAGTGTGGTCCATCTCATGTACTGGTCCTCATAGCTGCCAACAGGGTAATACTGTTCTTTTACCACATTCACAAAAAAATCCCAAGTGGCATCAGCCCCATATATTCCAGACTCCTCTGTGGAAATTTTCTCCCATTAAGTTTCCCACCAATGTTTGACATGAGGGAGAGATTTAAGGAGTGCGAAGGTGATTTTTTCTTTGTCGGAAAAATTGTGAACAGAGAAATAACCTTCTAGCAGAGTGAACCATTTTTCTAGGGCTTTTGCATCTATCTGTCCTTCAAATACAGGAATATCAAAATTAACTTGTAGCCTGAAAGGAGAGGTGCTTCAATAGTGGCCACTTGATGAAGATGCATCTGATGCTATCGACAGGTATTGAGGGATGTGGGAAAAATTCTCCATCATTTCGTCCTCGGGTGAGAACTTGCTGAAGAAACAGATTGATAGGATCATCTGCTCCATCATTTTTCTTTTCTTCTGCCATTGAGGGTTTCATGGGTGTGCGAGAGCTATTGTATTCAATAGAGAAAATCTCAAGACCCAACTTTCTATAATCGGACCTCGTCGGGGACATGCACTGCAAAATGATCAATCGCAGCCTGCTCTGATACCACTGATCTAGATTATTTTCGGCACGAAATGAGATCGGAGATATAATAAAAAAATGCATAGAGATATCGCAGATATTCAATAATTTAATAGAAATGTATCAGAGATGCAACCATAAATACAGATATACATTAATACATGATTTATAGTAATGAAATAAATGTACAGAGACTGTAAAATTACATAGTGAAAGATTCGCTAGAATGGTGGCAGCTTATCTCTGAGAAGAGATGTGACGACTACTGGCATTCATAAGAAGATGATTAAAATGAGGCTCTGAAGGAATTTTTACAATAAACAGGAATGCCAAAAACCCTAGACATCCAAAAACCTAACCCTAGGAGATGAAGCGCCACAAGTCATGTGGGCCCTGTTTAGGTAAGTGAATACATCAACTTCCCGGGATCGTAACGTTTGCATACGATCTCCATTTTAGGCGTGTGATAGCTCGTTAGAAATGTATCGTCGAGGAGATTCATTTTGGGTGCTCAGTGATTCCATTAGCTAACATTAAGAACCTCTATCTCAAAAAACCTTCATCTGGGCCCTCAAAATGGCTCTGAAAGTTAAAACCTGCTAAAAATAGTAAATTGCCAAATTGCTAGAAAATTGTTTTGAGCCATTTGGAAAAGGTGGGTGGCCATCGATATCCACATGGATCAATCCTCCCTCCTTAGGAAGCAATGGTATCCATTGTGTTGAGTTCCCGGGAGAGAGGGAAAAGCGTTTGTTGAATCTACATCTTGGTGAGCTGCTTATCTTGCTGGAGACGTCGCGTTGCTCAGTTTGTGGAAATATGTCACGAACCTGTTGAGGTTGAGGCTGTTGAACAAGCCGAGATACATGAGAGGATGATGTGCAGAAGGAATCTTTTCACTTTGTTGCAGCCTTGTCGACCTGCTTCTGTTGGATAGAAGGTGCTTAGGGCAAGGCTATAGTGGTTGTAGTGTCCTTTTGTTGTCCTTTTGAACAGATTATGAAGAAGCTTAATTTTGTAGTATGAGATACTACCTTGTAGTACTTTTTAGGTGGAACAGTAGTTGCAACTACCTCTGGTTTTCTTTAGAGATGATCCCCCAAAGTAACAATGACACTATGGGTTCGAGACTCATAAACAACATGGTGTCTCCACATATCTGGTTGGCCCAAGAGAACATCACAGACATCTAGTGGGGCAACATCACATAATACCTCATCCTTGAAGGGTTGGATGCCATATGGCAATCGACACTGTTGGCTGACATGGAGATCTCTTCCTTGCTGAAGACAATCGATGTTGTATGGTTGTGGGTGTGGTGTTGTCGACAATCCCAAATGTTTGATGACCTCTGCTGAGATGAGGTTTTTCTGGCTTCCGCTATCAACAATAAAATGTAGCGGGGTCCCCTTCACCCACTTATGTGAATGAAAAAGGCGCTCCCCCTCTTCAGGATCTATTGGTTCTTCTGCTTGAATTGTCGCGGTCACGACAATAGCAGTGGGGTCTGTGTCAATGATCTATCCTTTACTAGTATTTTCATAATCATATTTTGAATCGGGGTTCGGCTCCTTGTCTTTGATCTCGGCTACCCATGACTGTTATGAGCGACATTCATCAGGGTTGTGCCAGGGATTTTGTGAAAATCACACCATTTTCCAGTGTCCTTCTTTGTCTTCATGTGACCCTTCTTTTCCTGTGTCTTGGACTGGTTTTCGGGAGACTTTTTGTTAGGGTCATCTTTGTCATAATTTGGTTGCTGCGGATTTGTAGACCTGAATTCCTGTTTGTTTTGGTGCTTAAATTTCTACTCAATTTTAACAACATATCGATAAGCAACACCGAGTGATGAGATGTCCAGAAAATCCATTTCAGTCTGGATGTATCTGTGTAGAGCCCCATGGTATTTCAGAACCAAATGTCACTCGGAGTATTTGATACCCATATTGGTGCATAAGGTATGGAAGGTATTGGTAAAATCCAAAACTTCTTGGCCCCTCTCTTGTCGCAGTGTGGTCCATCTCATGTACTGGCCCTCATAGTTGCCAACCGGGTAATACTGTTCTTTTACCGCATCCTCAAAAAAATCGCAAGTGGGATCGACCCCATATATTCCAGACTCCTCTGTGGAACTTTGATCCCAGTAAGTTTCCCACCAATGTTTGACATGGGGGAGAGCTTTAAGGAGTGCGAAGGTGATCTTTTCTTTTTCGGAAAAATTGTGAATAGTGAAATAACCTTCTAGAAGAGTTAACCATTTTTCTAGGGCTTCTGCATTTGTCTGTCCTTCAAATACAGGAATATCAAAATTAACTTGTACCTTGAAAGGAGAGGTACCTCCAAAGTGACCACTTGATGAAGATGTGCCTGATGCTATTGACAGGAATTGAAGTATGTGGGAAAAATTCTCCATCATTTCGTCCCTCTGTCGTGTGAGAGCTTTCTCAATCAACAAATTGATAGGATCGTATGCTCCATCATTTTTCTTTTCTTCTGCCATTAAGGGTCTCTTGGGTGTGAGAGTGATTCTCTTCAAGAGAGACAAGATCGAGACCCAACTTTCTATAAACGGATCTCGTCAGGGACATGCACTGAAAAAACGATCAAGAGCAGCCTGCTCTGATACCACTGATCTGGATTATTTTCAGCACGAAATGAGATTGGAGATATAATAAAGAAATGCACAGAGATATCGCAGATATTCAATAATATAAAAAAAATGTATCAGAGATGAAACCATAAACAAATATATACAGTAATACATGATTTCTATTAATGAAAGAAATGTATAGAGACTGTAAAAATACAGAGTGAAAGACTCGTTAGAATGGTGGCAGCTTATCTCTGAGAAGAAATTTTACGGATACTCGCATTCGAAAGAAGATGATTACAATGAGGCTCTGAAGGCCTTTTTACAATAAAAAGGAATGCCAAAAACCCTAAGCATCCAAAAACCTAACCCTAGGAGATGAAGCGCCAAAAGTCATGTGGGCCCCGTTTGGGTTAGTGAGTACATCAACTTCCTGGGGTCGTAACTTTTGCATACGATATCCGTTTTAGGTGTGTGATAGCTCATTGGAAAGGTATCGTCGAGGATATTCATTTTGGGAGATAAATGATGCCTTATGCTATCATTGAGAACCTAAATATCAAAAAACCTTCATTTGGTCCCTCTAAATGGCCCCAGAAGTTAAAACCTAATAAAAATAGTAAATTGTCAAAATTGCAAGAAAACTATTTTGAGCCATTTGGAAAAGGTGGGTGGCCACTGATATCCACCTGGATCAATCCTCCCTCCTTAGGAAGTAATGGTCTCGATTGCGTTGAGTTTCGGTGAGAGAGGGAAAATAATTTATTGAATCTGCATCTTGGTGAGATGCTTGTCTTGCTGGAGACGTTGCGCTGCTCAGTTTGTGGAAATCTGTCACGAACCTGTTGAGGTTGAGGTTGTTCAACAAGTCGAGATACATGAGAGGATGATGTGAAGAAGGAATCTTTGCACTTTGCTGCAACCTTGTTGACCTGCTTCTGTTGGATAGAAGGTGCTTGGGGCAAGGCTGTAGTGGTTGCAGTGTCCTTTTGTTCTCATTTTGAATAGGTTGTGAAGAAGTTGAATCCTGCAGTATGAGATACTACCTTGCAGTACATTTTAGGTGGAACAGTAGTCAGAACTACCTCTGGTATTTTGTAGAGATGACCCCCCAAAGTAACAATGACACTACAGGGTCGATACTCATAAACAACATGGCGTCTCCACATATATGGTTGTCCTAAGAGAACATCACATAGATCCATTGGGGAAACATCACATAATACCTCATCCTTGAAGTGTTAGATGTCGTATGCCAGTCGACACTGTTGGCTAACACAGAGATCTCGTCCTTGTCGAAGCCAACCAATGTTGTATGGCTGCAGGTGTGGTGTTATCGACAATCCAAACTATTTGACAACCTCTGCTGAGGTGAGGTTTTTCTGTCTTCCGCTATCAACAATAAAATGTAGCAGAGTTCCCTTCACCCACATCTATGAATGAAAAAGGCGCTCCCCCTCTTCAGGATATGTTGGTTCTTCTGGTTGAATTGTTGCGGTTGCGACAATAGCAATGTGGTCTGCATCAATGATCTGTCCTTTACCAATATTTTCAGAATCAGATTCAGAATCAAGTTTCATCTCCTTGTCTTTGATCTTTTCTACCAATGACTTTTTTGAGCGACATTCATCAGTGTTGTTCTAGGGGATTTTGTGAAAATCACACCTTTTTCCAATGTCCTTCTTTGTCTTCCCATGATCCTTCTTTTCCTGTGTCTTGGATTGGTTTTCGGGACACTTTTTGCTAGGGCCATCTTTGTCATACTTTGGTTGTTGCGAATTTTCAAACCCGATTTCTCGTTTGTTCTGGTGCTTAAATTTTTGCTCAATTTTAACAACATATCGATAAGCAACACCGAGTGATGAGATGTCCACAAAATCCATTTCAGTCTAGATGTATCTGTGTAGAGCCCCACGGTATTTCAGAACCAAATGTTGCTCGGAGTCTTTGATACCCAGCTTGGTGAACAAGGTATGGAGGGTATTGGTGAACTCCGGAATTGCTTGGTCCCTCTATTTCCGCAGTGTGGTCCATCTCATGTACTGGTCCTCATAGTTTCCAACAGGGTAATACTGTTCTTTTACCACATCCACAAAAAAATCCCAAGTGGGATCGACCCCATATATTCCAGACTCCTATGTGGAACTTTGCTCCCAGTAAGTTTCCCACCAATGTTTGACACGAGGGAGATCTTTAAGGAGTGCGAAGGTGATCTTTTCTTTGTAGAAAAAATTGTGAACAGAGAAATAACCTTCTAGCAGAGTTAACCATTTTTCTAGGGCTTCTACATCTATCTGTCCTTCAAATACAAGAATATCAAAATTAACTTGTACCTTGAAAGGTGAGGTGCCTCCAAAGTGGCCACCTGATGAATATGTGCCTGATGCTATCAGAAGACATTGAAGGATGTGGGCAAAATTCTCCATCATTTCGTCCCTCTGTCGCGTGAGAGATTGCTCAAGAAACATATTGATAGAATCGTCTACTCCGTTGTTTTTCTTTTCTTCCTCCATTAAGGGTTTCTTGGGTGTGTGAGAGCAATTTTCTTAAAGAGAGAAAATCTCAAGACCCAACTTGCTATAATCATACCTCGTCAGGGACATGCATTGAAAAAACGATCAAGAGCAGCCTGCTCTGATACCACTGATCTAGATTATTTTCAGCACGAAATGAGATCGGAGATATAATAAATAAATGCACAGAGATATCGTAGATATTCAATAATATAACAAAAATGTATCAAATATGTAACCATAAACACAGATATACAGTAATACATGATTTATATTAATGAAAGAGATGTAGAGAGACTGTAAAAATACAGAGTGAAAGACTCGCTAGAATGGTGGCAACTTATCTCTGAGAAGAGATTTGACGGCTATTCGCATTCGCAAGAAGATGATTACAGTGAGGCTATGAAGGCCTATTTACAATAAACAGGAATTCCAAAAACCTTATACATCCAAAAACCTAACCCTAGGAGATGAAGCACCAAAAGTCACGTGGGCCCCGTTTGGGTAAGTGAGTACATCAACTTCCCGGGGTTGTAACTTTTGCATACGATCTCTGTTTTAGGCATGTGATAGCTCGTTGGAAATGTATCATCGAGAATATTAATTTTGGGGGATCAGTAATGCCTTTCCCTATCACTAAGAACCTCAATCTCTAAAAAATTTCATTTATGACCTCAAAATGACCTTGGAAATTAAAACCTGCTAAAAATAGTAAATTGACAATATTGCCAGAAAACTGTTTTGAGCCATATGGAAAAGGTGGGTGGCCATCGATATCCACCTGGATAAATCCTCCCTCCTTAGGAAGCAATGGTCTCCATTGCATTGATTTCCCGGGAGAGAGGTAAAAGCGTTTGTTGAATCTGCATCTTGGTGAGCTGCTTGTCTTGTTGGAGACGTCGTGCTGCTTAGTTTGTGGATATCTGTCACGAACCTGTTGAGGTTGAGGCTATTCAACAAGTAAAGATACATGAGAGGATGATGTGCAGAAGGAATTTTTGCAGTTTGTTGCAGCCTTGTCGACCTGTTTCTATTGGAGAGAAGGTACTTGGGGCAAGGCTGTAGTGGTTGCAATGTCCTTTTGTTCTCCTTTTGAACAGATTGTGAAGAAGCTAAATTTTGTAGTATGAGATACTACCTTGTGGTACATTTTAGGTGGAACAGTAGTTGTAACTACCTTTGGTATTCTATGGATATGCCCCCAAAAGTAACAATGACACTACGGGGTCGAGACTCATAAACAACATGGCGTCAAAACATATATGGTTGTCCCAAGAGAACATCACAGACATCCAGTGGGGAAACATCACATAATACCTCATCCTTGAAGGGTTGGATGCCGTATGAAAATCGACACTGTTGGCTGACATAGAGATCTCATCCTTGCCGAAGCCACCTGATGTTTTATTGCTGCGGGTGTGGTGTTGTCGACAATCCCAACTGTTTGATGACCTCTGCTGAGATGAGGTTTTTATGGCTTCCGCTATAAACAATAAAATGCAACGGGGTCCCTTTCCCCCACATCTGTGAATGAAAAAGGCGCTCTCCCTCTTCAGGATCTATTGGTTCTTCTGGTTGAATTGTTGTGTTCACGACAATAGCAGTGGGGTCTGCGTCAATGATCCGTCCTTTACTAGTATTTTTAGAATCAGATTCTGAATCTCGGGTTCAGCTCCTTATCTTTGATCTTGTCTACCAATGAATTTTTTGAGAGACATTCATCGGTGTTGTGCCAGGGGATTTTGTGGAAATCACACCATTTTTCGGTGTCCTTCTTTGTATTCCCATGACCCTTCTTTTCTTGTGTCTTGGACTGGTTTTTGGGAGACTTTTTTTTAGGGTCATCTTTGTCATACTTTGGTTGTTGCGCATTTGCAGACATGAATTCCCATTTGTTTTGGTGCTTAAATTTATGCTCAATTTTAATAGAATATTGATAAGCAACACCGAGTGATGAGATGTCCAGAAAATCCATTTCAGTCTCGATGTATCTGTGTAGAGCCCCATGGTATTTTAGAACCAAATTTGACTCACAGTCTTTGATACCCATCTTGGTGCAAAAGGTATGGAAGGTATTGGTGAAATCTGGAACTACTTGGCCTCTCTCTTTCCGCAGTGTGGTCCATCTCATGTACTGGTCCTCATAGTTTCCAACAGGGTAATACTGTTCTTTTACCACATCCACAAAAGAATCCCAAGTGGGATCGCCCCCATATATTCCAGACTCCTCTGTGAAAATTTTCTCCAAGTAAGTTTTCCACCAATGTTTGACAAGAGGGAGAGATTTAAGGAGTGCGAAGGTGATATTTTCTTTTTTGGAAAAATTGTGAAAAAAGAAATAACCTTCTAGCAGAGTTAACCATTTTTCTAGGGCTTCTGCATCTATCTGTCCTTCAAATATAGGAATATCAAAATTAAATTGTACCTTGAAAGGTGAGGTGCCTCCAAAGTGGCCACTTCATGAAGATTCTCCTGATGCTATCGGTAGACGTTGAAGGACGTGGGAAAAATTCTTCATCATTTCATCCCTCTGTCACATGAGAGCCTGCTCAAGCAACAGATTGATAGGATCGTTTGCTCCGTCATTTTTCTTTTCTTTTGCAATTGAGGGTTTCTCGGGTGTGTGAGAGAGATTGTATTCAAAATAGACAATATCAAGACCCAACTTGCTATAATCGTACCTCGTCGGGGACATGTACTAAAAAAATGATCAAGAGCAACCTGCTCTAATACCACTGATCTGGATTATTTTCGGCACGAAATGAGATCGGAGATATAATAAAGAAATGCATAGAGATATCGCAGATATTCAATAATATAATAGAAATGTATCAGATATGCAACCATAAACACAGATATACAATAATACACAATTTCTATAAATGAAATAAATGTACAGAGACTGTAAAAATACATAGTGAAAGACTCGCTAGAATGGTGGTAGCTTATCTCCGAGAAGAGATGTGACGGCTACTCGCATTCGCAAGAAGATGATTGCAATGAGGCTTTGAAGGCATTTTTACAATAAACATGATTGAAAAATACCCTAGACATCCAAAAACCTAACCCTAGGATATGAAGCGCCAAAAGTCATGTGGGCCCCATTTGGGTAAGTGAGTACATCAACTTCCCGGGGTCGTAACTTTTGCATACGATCTTTGTTTTAGGTGTGTGATAGCTCGTTGGAAAGGTATCATCGAGAAGAATCATTTTTGGGGATAAATAATGCATTTAGCCATCATTGAGAACCTTGATCTCGAAAAACCTTCATTTGGGCCCTCAAAATGGCCCCGGAAGTTAAAACCTGCTAAAAATAGTAAATTGCCAAAATTGCCAGAAAACTGTTTTTAGCCATTTGGAAAAGGTGGGTGGCCAACGATATCCACCTGGATCAATCCTCCCTCCTTAGGAAGAAATGGTCTCCATTGCGTTGAGTTCCTGGGGGAGAGGGAACAACGTTTGTTGAATCTGCATCTTGGTGAGCTGCTTGTCTTGTTGGAGATGTCGCGCTACTCAGTTTGTGGAAATTTGTCAAAAACCTGTTGAGGTTGAGGCTATTCAACAAGTCGAGATACATGAGAGGATGATGTGCAGAAGGAATCTTTTACTTTGTTGTAGCATTGTCGACCTGCTTCTGTTGGATAGAAGGTGCTTGGGGCAAGGCTGTAGTGGTTGCAGTGTCCTTTTGTTCTCCTTTTAAACAGATTGTGAAGAAGTTGAATTTTGCAGTATGAGATACTACCTTGCGGTACTTTTCAGGTGGAACATTAGTCAAAACTACCTTTGGTATTCTGTAGAGATGAGCCCCCAAAGTAACAATGAAACTACAGGGTCGAGACTCATAAACAACATGGCGTCTCTACATATATGATTGGCCCAAGAGAACATCACAGACATCCAGTGGGGCAACATCACATAATACCTCATCCTTCAAGGGTTGGATGCCGTATGAAAATTGACACTATTGGATGACACAGAGATCTCGTCCTTTCCAAAGCCACCTGATGTTGTATGGTTGCGAGTGTGGTGTTGTCGACAATCGCAACTATTTGACGACCTCTTCTGAGATGAGGTTTTTTTGGCTTCCGCTATCAACAATAAAATGCAGCAGGGTCCACTTCACCCACATCTGTGAATGAAAAGGGAACTCCCCCTCTTCAGGATCTGTTAGTTCTTCTGGTTGAATTGTTGCGGTCGCGAAAATAGTAGTGGGGTCTGCGTCAATGATCTTTCCTTTACCAGTATTTTTCAGAATAAGATTTTGAATCAGGGTTCAGCTCCTTGTATTTGATCTCAGCTACCAATGAATATTTTGAGCGACATTCATCGATGTTGTGCTAGGGGATTTTGTGGAAATCACACCATTTTCTGGTGTCCTTCTTTGTCTTCCCATGACCCTTCTTTTCTTGTGTCTTGGACTGGTTTTCGGGAGAATTTTTGTTAGGGTCGGCTCTGTCATACTTTGGTTGTTGCGGATTTGTAGACCCGAATTCCTGTTTGTTCTGGTGCTTAAATTTCTGCTCAATTTTAAAAACATATCGATAAGCAACACCGAGTGATGAGATGTCCAGAAAATCCATTTCAGTCTGGATGTATCTATGTGGAGCCCCATGGTATTTTAGAACCAAATGTCGCTCGGAGTCTTTGATACCCAACTTGTTTTGCAAGGTATGGAAGGTATTTGTGAACTCCTAAACTTCTTGGCCCCTCTCTTGTTGCAGTGTGGTCCATCTCATGTACTGGTACTCATAGTTGCCAACAGGGTAATACTGTTCTTTTACCACATCCACAAAAAAATCCCAAGTGGGATCGGCCCCATATATTCCAGACTCCTCTGTGGAACTTTTCTCCCAGTAAGTTTCCCACCAATGTTTGACATGAGGGAGACCTTTAAGGAGTGTGAAGGTGATCTTTTCTTTTTCGAAAAAACTGTGAACAGAGAAATAACCTTCTAGCAGAGTTAACCATTTTTCTAGGGCTTTTGCATCTATCTGTCCTTCAAATATAGGAATATCAAAATTAACTTGTACCTTGAAAGGTGAGGTGCCTCCAAAGTGGCCACTTGATGAAGATGTGCCTGATGCTATCGAAAGGCGTTGAAGGATGTGGGAAAAATTCTCCATCATTTCGTCCCTCTGTCGCGTGAGAGCTTGCTCAAGCAACAGATTGATAGGATCGTCTGCTCCGTTGTTTTTCTTTTATTCCGCCATTGAGGGTTTCTTGGGTGTGCGAGAGTGATTGTATTCAAGAGAGACAAGCTAAATACCCAACTTTCTATAATCAAACCTCTTTGGAGACATGCACTGAAAAAACAATCAAGAGAAGCCTGCTTTGATACCACTGATCCGGATTATTTTCGGCACGAAATGAGATCGGAGATATAATAAAGAAATTCACAGAGATATCACAGATATTCAATAATATAACAGAAATGTATCAGAGATGAAACCATAAACACAGATATACAGTAATACATGATTTCTATTAATGAAATAAATGTACAGAGACTGTAAAAATACAGAGTAAAAGACTCGCTAGAATGGTGGCAGCTTATCTATGAGAAGAGATGTGACGGCTACTCGCATTCGCAAGAAGATGATTACAATGAGGCTCTGAAGGCATTTTTATAATAAACATGAATGCCAAAAACCATAGACATCCAAAAACCTAACCCTAGGAGATGGAGCGTCGAGAGTCATGTGGGCCCCGTTTGGGTAAGTGAGTACATCAACTTCCCGAGGTCGTAACTTTTGCCTACGATCTTCGTTTTAGGAATGTGAGAGCTCGTTGGAAAGGTATCATTGAGGAGATTAATTTTGGGGGATCAATAATACCTTCAACTATAATTGAGAACCTCAATCTCAAAAAACCTTCATTTGGGCCCTCAAAATAGCCCCGAAAGTTAAAACCTACTAAAAATAGAAAATTGCCAAAATTGCCAGAAAACTATTTTGATCCATTTGGAAAAGGTGGGTGGCCATCGATATCCACCTGGATCAATCCTCCCTCCTTAGGAAGGAATTGTCTCCATTGCAATGAATTCTAGGGAGAGAGGGAAAAGCGTTTGTTGAATCTGCATCTTGGTGAGCTGCTTGTCTTGCTGGAGACATCGCGCTACTTAGTTTGTGGAAATCTATCACAAACCTGTTGAGGTTGAGGCTGTTCAACAAGTCAAGATACATGAGAGGAAGATGTGAAAAAGGAATCTTTACACTTTGTTGCAGCCTTGTCGACCTGCTTCTGTTGGATAGAAGGTTCTTGGGGCAAGGCTGTAGTGGTTGCAGTGTCCTTTTGTTCTCATTTTGAACAGAATGTGAAGAAGCTGAATTTTGTAGTATGAGATACTACCTTGTGGTACTTTTTAGGTGGAACAGTAGTCGAAACTACCTCTGGAATTTTGTAGGGATGACCCCCAAAGTAACAATGACACTACGGGGTTGAGACTCATAAACAACATGCCGTCTCCACATATATGGTTGGCCCAAGAGAACATCAAAGACATCCAGTGGGGCAACATCACATAATACCTCATCCTTGAAGGGTTAGATGCCGTATGACAATCGACACTGTTGGATGACACGGAGATCTCATCCTTGCCGAAGCCATCCGATGTTTTATGGTTGCGGGTGTGGTGTTGTCGACAATCCCAACTGTTTGACGACCTCTGCTGAGATGAGGTTTTTCTGGATTTCACTATCAAAAATAAAATGCAGCGGGGTCCCCTTCACCCACATCTGTGAATGAAAAATGCACTCCCCCTCTTCAGGATTTGTTGGTTCTTCTGGTTGAATTGCTACGGTCATGACAATAGCAGTGGGGTTTGCATCAATGATATGTCCTTTACCAGTATTTTCAGAATCAGATTCTGACTCAGGGTTCAGCTCCTTGTCTTTGATCTCGGCTACCAATGACTATTTTGAGAAAAATTCATTGATGTTGTGCCAGGGGATTTTGTGGAAATCACACCATTTTCCGGTGTCGTTCTTTGTCTTCCTGTGACCCTTATTTTCCTGTGTCTTGGACTGGTTTTCGGGAGACTTTTTGTTAGGGCCATGTTTTTCATACTTTAGTTGTTGCGTATTTGTAGACCCGAATTCCCATTTTTTCTTGCACATAAATTTCTTCTCAATTTTAATAGCATATCGATAAGTATCACCGAGTGATGAGATGTCCAGAAAATCCATTTTTTGTCTGGATGTATCTGTGTAGAGCCCCACAATATTTTAGAACCAAATGTTGCTCGGAGTCTTTGATACCCAACTTGGTGCGTAAGGTATGGAAGGTATTGGTGAAATCTGGAACTGCTTGGCCCCTCTTTTTTCGTAGTGTGGTCCATCTCATGTACTGGTCCTCATAGTTGCCAATAGGGTAATATTGTTCTTTTACCGCACAAAACAATCCCAAGTGGGATCAGCCCCATATATTCCATTCTCCTCTGTGGAACTTTGCTCCCAGTAAGTTTCCCACCAATGTTTGACATGAGGGAGAGCTTTAAGGAGTGTGAAGGTGATCTTTTCTTTGTCGAAAAAATTGTGAACAGAGAAATAACCTTCTAGCATAGTTAACCATTTTTCTAGGGCTTTTGCATCTATTTGTCCTTCAAATACAGGAATATCAAAATTAACTTTTAACTTGAAAGGCGAGGTGCCTCCAAAGTGACCACTTGATGAATATGCGCCTGATGCTATCGAAATGCGTTGAAGGATGTGGGAAAAATTATTCATCATTTTGTCCCTCCATCCCGTGAGAGCTTGCTCAAACAACAGATTGATAGGATCGTCTGCTCCGTAATTTTTCTTTTCTTCCGCCATTGAGGGTTTCTTGGGTGTGAGAGAGTGATTTCCTTCAAGAGAGATAATGTCAAGACCCAACTTGCTATAATCGTACCTTGTCGGGGACATGCACTGAAAAAACGATCAAGAGCAGCCTACTCTGATACCATTGATTCAAATTATTTTTGGCACGAAATGAGATCGGAGATATAATAAAGAAATGCATAGAGATATCGCAGATATTCAATAATATAACAGAAATGTATCAGAGATGCAACCATAAACACATATGTACAGTAATACGTGATTTCTATTAATGAAAGAATTGTATAGAGACTGTAAAATTACAGAGTGAAAGACTCGCTAGAATGGTGACAACTTATCTCTGAGAAGAGATGTGACGGCTACTCGCATTCGCAAGAAGATGATTTTAATGAGGCTTTGAAGGCATTTTTACAATAAACAGGAATGCCAAAAACCCTAGACATCCCAAAACCTAACCCTAGGAGATGAAGCGCCAAAATTCATGTGGGCCCCGTTTGGGTAAGTGAGTACATCAACTTCCCGAGGTCGTAAGTTTTGCATACGATCTTTGTTTTAGGTGTGTGATAGCTCCTTGGAAAGGTATCGTTGAGGAAATTCATTTTCGGGGGTCAAATATTCCTTCATTTGTCATTGAGAACCTCGATCTTGAAAAATCTTCATTTGGGCCCTCAAAATAGCCCCGGAAGTTAAAACCTACTAAAAATAGTAAATTGCCAAAATTGCCAGAAAATTGTTTTGAGCCATTTGGAAAAGGTGGATGGCCACCGATATCCACCTGGATCATACGAGACTATCCTGAAGCCCTACACAACATCCAGGTTGATATTGGTGGCCCCCCACCTATTCCAACTGGGTTATTTTAGAAGTTTTCTTGTCAGTACATCTTCCTATACCTCTAGGGTCGTTTTGGGGCTTTGAATAGTGTTTTTTTGGTTTACCACAGTCAAATTATAAACAGAGTCATAGTTTGATGGCATAATGTGTATTTCTCAAAAATACCTTTGCAACAGGCAATCACATGCCTAAAACAAGATCGTATGCAAAAATTATGACCCCGTGAAATTAATGTACTAACTTACCCCAACAGGACCCACATGACTCTTGGCGCTTCATATCCTAGGGTTAGGTGTTTGGATGTATAGGGTTTTGTAATTCATGTTTATCATAACAAGGTCTTTAGAGCCTCATTGTAATTATATTCTTGTGAATGACTATAGCCGTCACATCTCTTCTCAAAGATAAAGCTGCCACCATTCTAGCGAGTCTTGCACTCCATATTTTTATAGTCTTTATACGTTTTTTGATTAATAGAAATCATGTATCGATGTATTTCTCTATTTCTGGCAATTTTTATGTGTATTTCATTGTAATATCTCTTCTTTCATTTCGTTCCAAAAAACAATTGGATCAGTTTCCCTCTTCCCCTCAAAATGAGAGAGAACCGGGGCTCATTCCTTTCCTTACATGACAATGTACCTTCCAAATCCCTATCAAACCCTATATTTATTTCTTTTTGAGATAAATGTTAATGTTAATTTGGTGTTTTGAAGTGAATAGAAAAGACTAGAATTCATCTGAAGTTTAACTCTTACATCGACGAAGATCGTGGTACTGTCACCTATAACTCTTGCATTGACACAAAGATCACGATGTTCCCACTTATACAGTATTGCATCAGTGTGGAGATCATGATGTTCACATATTTATAGACCTAATCGATGAAGAAATCCTATTCTCATGGATATCAAAAAGGACCACAAATAAATTCCCAGATTTAAGTCCAAGCTCTCTTTCTTCTCATTTGTGCTTGTGTAGAGTCCATAAGCACTAGAAATATTGTTTAACACTCTCTTTTGATACTAATGGTAAATGTTTATTTTTGGGGTATCACCATGATTTATGTTTTTAGATTCATCCATCACTCCTCCTCGAAAAATCTCACAAACTTCAGACAAAGATCATGTTGAAGAGGCATATGCAAGAAGGATTATAGAAGAAGAAGACATTAACACCTTGTGACCCTTCTATGATGACAATAAGGGTGTTATTGATAAGGAGATCTTGCTCAAGTGGGGATAAGTCTATCATATGTTTAATAATCAAACGTTCCCTCAACTTCTAGAAGACAATCTAGACCTCAAAACATTCAAAAACATCAGGAGGTCTAAATTATATAAATTTGCAACACATGCAACAATGTTTGCTTGCATGGAGGCCATTTCACGAATCGTAAAGCATGTCAATATGGAGATTACATTCATATTAAATTCTCAAGGCCACCCAATCATATCCTTCCAAGATTCATTAATTTCCTCTTGTTATCATCTAGAGGATGTAGAAAAGGCATTGCAAATGAAGTTGGTGAAGAATTTCCCACACAACCCAAGAGAGCTCCTAAAGAGTTGGTAAATGCCTAGAAAGGTATTCAAGAATAGGCCATCCAATGAATATCCGACTAATATGATCAAAATGACATAACAGTACGTAGTGGAAATGATATACAACCTATACGGAGAGCCCAATGCCCATAATTTCAAAATAATATGTGTACCTCTCATGTTATGTCGCAAACATCTGTTCAATTTTCAACTAGGGAGACAAGTTCTCTTCGTCCTTGGAGGAAGCACTCGTAGTAGTGAATCAAATTGATCTAGGGTAGTTTTCAAGCTTCCATATGTCTTCCTACCTCATTGATGTGATGTGCATATACCACTCTTATCATTAGATGGGATGGCCCTATAAACCTAGCAAGCCCTAATCCACATCTAATGAAAAATATTATGGTAGCATAAATATCGTGTTGAGTATCAGAAGATATGTGACAACTTCCTCACCCACTGTATCAACTCATATTTGGATCACTAACACATTGCATGACAGATAAATCACATAACATGGTAAACAAGATAGGGGATTGGTATCTCTTGGAATATGGCACCTACATCAGGATATATGATGCTACCAAAGCCCCACACTTGCTTCCAAAATTCGTCTTAGACATACTATTGTTGTAGGAGATTGCATACCAAAACTTCATACACAAGGTAGGTGTAGTGTTTTACAAGGACAATAAATCCATGTGGCCTCCTCTCCCACTTTGGTTTGGGTCATGTTTATTTAAAGACGTCATGGAAACAAAAGCATAACTGCATACAATAAAATCTTTCCACTTCGATGAAAAAATATTTTGGAGGCATGATCCTTTGGATGTCTTCAACATGCACTACAAAAACAACAACAAAAAGTATAGGTGGGATTACACAATTGACACTTGGGAGGAGGAAGAAATCAATTGCTAATCCAAAACATACCACGATGTAATTTTCAAAAGGAGAGGAAACCCGTTGAGTAGAATAGAAGATGAGAAATGAGCTCGAGAGGCTCAAAGTAAAATAGAAGAAGAGGAAACAACAAAATAAATAGTAGTAGCAACCACAACAACATCTGACGCAAAAACAACCACAGTTGAAGAAGAAAAGAAAAGAAAAGAAGGAAAAGTTACTAAATCAGAAGAGAATAAGAAGAGGAGGCTAAATAAGAACGAAAGAAAGAAGTTGAATGAGCAACAACAACCAAAGACACCACAAAACAACAAAGAAAAAAGGAGAAACAAAGAAAAAATTGAGAAGAAGAAGTCGAACAAAAGAAGCAAGAAGAAACCACATGAGTTGAAGTATAAGCAAAAGTCATAGTTGAAATTACGACAACAACAACAAAGGAACAAAGGAAAAAGGTCGAAGAAGAAAGGAACAACAACATAAATCCCACAGACATAGATTTTCTGGGATAATCAATCGACATCCCGCTCATAGGGGGACATTTCCCATTAGGCAAGTTGGGATTGGGAGAATTCACACCATCGAAGGATCATAAGGTGACCAACTTAAATGCCTCTAGGGTCAAAAAAATATCCGATAAAATAATTTTACAGAAGACCAAAAGGATACTGGTGTTTGGGAAGGCTCTCTTATCAGTAACCACCAAGACTAATGAAATAGAAGGCATAAAATATTATCCTCTTTTGATCGATTTAGTTGGCGTCACTTTCACATTAACTTTGGATAAAAAACTAAAGGATTTGGTGCATGAAAAGGAGGAGAAAGATGAAAGAATAAAAACACTAGAAGAAGAGGTTTGGCTCAATGAAAGGGATAGGGAAATCATCAAACAATTCAAGTTATGTGTCGAGGGAGTTATGATAGAACTCCACAAGCTGGCAGTGAATATGTACTCTAATTTGTAGGTTTTCCAGCAACTGGCCACCCAAATTATGGCACAACATAACAGATCCTGGACCAATAATATAAATTTCAGCACAATTAAAGAAGGCATGAATGAGTTACCGAAAACCCTGATGCCCCACTAGAATTACCACGCATATCAGAACGAGAGAGAAATATCAACTACACTACACTCGAAAACTTCCAACAGGGAGGGGAAAAGTTTGTGGAGCCGAAGAATTCAGTTTTAACCTATGCATAGTTTCAAAAAGAAACATACATCTTAGTTCATAAAGGCCATCTTCTCCAGATTGAAGAGCTAGGTAGGTTGATGTAAATTTAAATTATAAATGTAAAAGTAATTTATAGATATGAAAAATGGTGAAAACATTTTACTATGATTTGTAAAACAGGTTTCAATATAAAAGTAAGTAAATAAGTGTACATCACGAGCATAAATCATTTGATATATTAATTTATGAAAACACTTTGTTGAGTTAGATGCTCAATTTTGGTTAAGATAAGCAAACATTTTATATGTGTTTTGGTTTTAATATTAAGTTAAAAAAAATCATATTTGGACACTTTCAATATATGAACTAGATTTACAAGTAATTAATGATGGTTTACCAGTTTAATTTATATTTTAATATTTAGTAAAAATCAAAACTGATTTAGGAGATTGTAAGAAATACAACATAATATAACACATACCAATTATATTTTTATGAATTACATAACCAAAAAAATATTAATTCTAATTTAAAATAAGAAATTTAGAGCAATAAGAAATATTGAACTCAACAAGATGGGGAACAATAAAGAGATTTTTAAAAAAAGAAAGTATCTTAAAAGTAGACGAGTCCCACCGAGCCAATGAAACACTTCTAACATTCAAGGCCATAAATAGTGTGTAATGGGTATGATGTCGATGGTATCCCTAGAGTTATGACATCTCATGAACCTACCATATGAACCTAGATGTTGGTATTGGGGATCCTACTTAGGACGTGAGAAGGATGTAAGTAAGATGTAATCCACCTATTTTAGATCACTCTAGAGGAGTTGTCTCTAGAAATTTCTTGATGCAAGTTAAACATCTCATGAAAGTAAAGTTTTAAGCACCTATGGTCCTTGTAAGCCATGAAAGTAGAAGGGATTTGTGTGAGTCCCTAAAAAGATAGAATAATTTTCCTTTGATCTCATACAAGGGAATGCATCTAAATAACAATGTTCTTTAATATCAACATCTAAAGAAAAAATCAATAAGTATGATGCTCCCAATGAATATGATGGTCCATTTCAATGCGAAGCTTATGGGAATAAACTTTAAATTGTGATAGAGATATTCCCAAACTACTAGGCAACTATAGTCTAGGGCATTTAGGAGGATTGATGAAACCAACAACAAAGTGAATATATACACTCAAGTAGTAGCTTTGATAAAAGTGGTTATGTATGATCAAACCGTATGGATTGAAGGTAAGCTTTGTAAAGCTTGGCTCAAATTCCATTCTTTATCTTCCTCTTGGAAAGGTTTGGAGAATTTACTAGAAATTTGTGTTAAGGTGTCTTGTAAATATCAAAATCAACTAGATGAAGAAAGGAAGAGGATATGTCATATCAACAAGTGTCAAGCCATTGATATGTATATTACATAGAGAATGTGGATGCTAGATATGAATACCCAAGATGACCAATATAAGAGTTGACCATTTGCTTAAGCTCGTGTATCATCCTCATGATATGGAATATTATAAGAGCAATGAATTTAATACAGATAAATATACATTATATAACATTAATACATTAGATGATAATGATAATAATCAAAGATCATAACTCTTAACACTTGTCACTATTCAATATTTATAAAATGTCATAAGTGATTGTAGAAAATTGAAACTTTATGTTAATTATTTTGTTATCTTATATGGATTATACTACGTTATTTTACTTATTTGGGATATCAATAATTGATAATTAAATTAGTTTATAATATTGATAAAAAATAATTTACATTAAATAATAATAATATTAATAATAATAAATTACTTATATAGTTTACCACTATCATTGTTATTGCTATTATTTAATGTAGATTCATTTATATTAAAATTACATTGACAAAATTTGCAAACATATATTAGATAATTTAAGAAAAATACCATTTCTATATAATTTCAATTTGTTGTTTACATGTATAGTTACCAAATCTCGCACTTATATAAGAGAAGGTGTAAAACAAATAAAAGAAGTGGATTTTCATCTAAATGTCTTGAAACTAATGAGAAAAACTTTGATTCTCAAAATAGTAAAAGCCACATGACCATGACCTAGTTTAGACTTTGTTGTTAATATCAAATTGAAACATGGTAAATAAAATAATACCTCATATATACTTATGATAATACCATCTCAACCCAGTGAGATTCACTTAGACTCCTTCATATTTAAGTGCACTGACTTTTATTACTATAATTAAACAATAATTTATAAGAGTCAACCAATAGTAATTCTATCATATTTTTAAAAAATCACTTCCTCTCCCCTTGATTTATGAGATATGAATGAAAATAACAAATACAATTAAATAATTTATTTAAATAATTTATAGTAATTCTATCATATTTTTAAAAAATCACTTCCTCTCCCCTTGATTTATGAGATATGAATGAAAATAACAAATACAATTAAATAATTTATTTAAATAATTTATAAGAGTCAACAAATAGTAATTCATCATATTTAAAAAAAATCACTTCTCTCCTCTTGATTTATGAGATATGAATGAAAATAACAAATACAATTAAATAAGAACTTGATTTATGAAATATGAATGAAAATAACAAAAACAATTAAGCCTCTTTATTTATGAAATTTGAATGAAAATAACAAAAACAATTAAATTGGACTAAAGAGTTGTGAATTTTAATTGGGACCCACCTTCACTTTCAAATTAGGAAAGGAAAAAGTGGGATAATTAATGTGCAATTATCTCATGGCTTTTTCTAACAATGGTATATTGGAAATGGATATTTAGTTTATGTTCAAACTTCTATTTTTATTATATATGATGTTGTCATTGTTAGAATGAAATAACTTATAATATAAAATAAAAAGATTATTATATATTTTTATCTTTGGGTAATCAAGGTGAAAGTAAGTGAAAGTAATATTTTGATATTTTTATAATTAAAAATTAAAATAATATTATATAACTAAAGTATACGAATAGATATAAATGATAATAATAATATTATATAATCAAAGTATACGAATAAATATAAATGATAATATTGTTTTGAATAGATAGAGATAAAAATATAATAAAAAAATTTTCTACCTAATATATGAGAAGATTTATAAATTTTATAATTAAAAATTAAAATAATATTATATAACCAAAGTATAAGAATAGATATAAATGATAATAATAATATTATATAATCAAAGTATATGAATAGATATAAATGATAATAATAATATTATATAATCAAAGTATACGAATAAATATAAATGATAATATTGTTTTGAATAGATAGAGATAAAAATATAATAAATTTTTTTGTCTACCTAATATATGAGAAGATTTATAAATTTTATAATTAAAAATTAAAATAATATTATATAACCAAAGTATACGAATATATATAAATGATAATATCATTTTGAATAGATAGAGATAAAAATATAACAATTTTTTTTGTCTACCTAATATATGAGAATATTTATAATATCATAAATAATAATAATTTAAAGTTAAGGTTACAGTTTAGTCAAATATTAAATTAATTTATGATATTTTTTTAAAATTGGATAAGAGACTTTCTTTGCACAATAATTTGATTGTTTAGTTTATGAAGGTATACATACCTTAATTATTGAATAAATTATTGTCATTGATTTCAAAGGTATGTAAGTATTCATATATAAATATTCAAAGAAAATGTGACTTTAATAAATATAAAAGTGGAAGTGCATTAGAAATGAAGTTATGTGAAAGTGGATTAGAAATGAAATTACATAAAAGTGGATTAGAAATGAAGTTACATAAAAGTGGAGTAAACAGGAAAGTGGATTAAAAAAAGTAAAAGTGAAAGTGGAATAAACATGAAAGTGGATTAAAAAAAGGTAAAAATAAAAGTGGAGTAAAAGTGCACATGGTATTTGCAAATGGTTTTAAAATCCATGGTGGTATTTTATCCATGGTATGTTGAAAAATAAATAAAATAAATAAAAAATGGGTAAATTAATTATTTATTTAATAAAAATCGTGTCTTTTAAAATGAACATGAATTTTCATGTAGAACTAATGGTAAAGTATAAAAGGATAAGAGGATTGTGAGAAATAATGTGTGTGAGTGAAAATGTAATATTCTTATGCATATCATTTGAAGAGTGATGATTGAATATCATTCAAGGAGTGATGATTAAATATTAGCAAAGATCATATCTGGTGTTCTAGCAAATAGATCTGACGTTCTAGCAAGCAAAACTTGTAAAGGCATATCTAAGGCAGAACTAGAAGAAGAAGTAAGAAAATTTGGTGAAGGAAGAAAAAAAACATGAGTGATTGTCAAACTGATTTGGCAAAAGAAGTAGCAAGTGCAGAGAAGATCTGGTGAAAGCAGAAGTAACAAGCGTAGAGCAGATTTGGTGAAGACGGAAGTAGCAAGTAGGCCAGTGAAGGAAATGCGTATGAAGAACTTATAAACATGTAAGTAGGTTGGTGCCTACATAAAAAACAATTGTGGATATTGGTGTCTCTAGTAGGTCTGTGCCTACAAACAACAGAGGGGATCGATGTCTCCAGTAGGTCGGTGCCTACAAACAGTTGTGGGGATTGGTGTGTCCAGTAGGTTGGTTCCTACAAAAAACAGAGGGGATTGATGTCTTCAGTAGGTTAGTGCCTGAAAACAACAGTGGGGATTGGTGTATCTAGTAGGTTGGTTCCTATAAACATTTGTAACCATAGGTTGGTGCCTACAAATTTATAAAAATAATATTTTTTGGTTTTCTCCCGAAAGGGTTTCCACATTAAATATTATGTCTTCTAGTCGTTACATTTATGTGATTGCTTCATTATAGTTTATGAATGTTAAAAGAAAAACATAGCCTTATACTGATTCAACCCCCCCTAGTATAAGTGTGTGCACAACAATTGGTGTGAGATCCAGTTCCTTTGAAAACAATCTAACCACTAGAAGGTAGATCTCGGGAGCATACATGGTCAGTCAGGAAGGTTTCTCTACAAATAGAGCTATGTTGCTTGACAGAACAAACTATGTATTCTGAAGTATAAGGATGCAAACATATCTAATGGCCCTTGGTTTTGATATTTGGCAATCATTCGTGACTAGTTATACATCCCCAACAACTCCAGGAATAGATACGGTCGAGAAAAAGGCTAGTGAAAATGATGCAAAAACCATCAATTCCATCTTGTGTGGATTGTCTGAATCATATTTTGTCAAAGTAATGCATTTCAAATCAACTAAAGAAATTTGAGACAAACTTCAAAACATCCATGAAGGCGATGACAGGTCAAGAAAGCTAAGATCCAAACTCATAGAAGATAGTTTGAGAGTCTAAAGATGAAAGAAGAAGAAAATTTTGTAGCCTATCTCTTCCATGTGGACTAAATTGTCAACACCATCAGAGGACTTCATGAAACAGTTGTGGAACTAATGATTGTGAAAAAGGTTTCGAGGTCACTCCCCTTAATATTTGATGCCAAAATTTTCACCATTGAGGAAATAAAGTTTTTGGATAACAATGGATGAAGTGCATGGGATCCTTAATGCATATTAAATGAGGTTTGAAAAGGAAAAACAATCAAAGAAAGAAGTATATTTCAAATCTTCAAAGAAGATGAAGAACAAAGAATGCAAATCAAGCGATTGTTCTAGCTGTGAATCAGATGTAGAGGAAAAAAAACTTGTGGAAAGACTCAAAAAGGGATCTGGAAAATACAAAGGTAAGTTTCCCTTTAAATATTTTGATTGTGGAAAAGTAGGACATTTTTCTACTAAGTGCCCATATAAGAAAAATGAAAGTAGTGATAATGAAGAAGACTATAACGTAAAGAGAAAAAATCATCAACAAAAAAAGGTCCAAAAACAAGAAAAGTATGAAAAAAAAGAAGAAATATTATAAGTAGAAGAAGAGCATCTACTAAAAAAGGGTCAATGACTTGTCTGAAGAAAGCAGTGAAAGCAGTTCCAATAATGATAGATAAGAAACTCTCTTTATGGAAATCAAAACAAATATGGATGAAGACAAATAAATTATGGATTTAGAAGAAGAGGAAAACACTGAAATAGATGGGGAAGTGGATCTTGAAGAAGAACTCGTGTGTTCCTTAAGCGAAATAAGGAAGCTAAGGAAAATGAATTTGAAACAAAAGGAGCAGCTGCATAAATATGAAGAAGAGGATCGTGATTCAAAATCCAAAATGTCAGAAAGCCTTGAAGAATAAAAAAATATTATCATAAGTATAAAATTTCAATTAGAAGAGGCAATAAGGGTAGATGAAGTGGTGAGAATTCAGTTGAAGGAAAATGAAGAACATTGTGAGAATCTAGAAGTTGAACTTGTTTCTTTAAGAAAGGATTTGGAAAGGTCAACTTCTCAATTGAACATAAGCTTGAAGTTTGAAAAGAGTACTGAATTATTAGGTGATATCATCAATTGTTAAATGTATCCATTCATGAAGACCGATATTGGATATGATATTGTTGGTTTCTCCCTACCTACACCTAGCCTTTTTACAACCAAGGAAGTTCTATTTTTTGCAGGAGGAGTTCAAACTAGTTTTCTAGAAGAACAACCTACTGTTGATTGTGTCAAACAGATTGATAAGTTGCATGCTCCTCACATGAAAACATTTGAGCATGTTATTACAAATGACACTTTTGTTGATATATCAGATTTTTCTACTCCTGTAAGTGAACTTGAACTTGAGCCTACTTCCTCTGATCATCCGACACAAAAATTTGTGCCTTATCATCATTATCACCATAAAAATCGAAGGAGTGGGAATCATGCTTTCAGATATTTGTAGAAGAGACGTGAAAGAAAAAATTGTGGATCAGTGCCAACTACTGGGATAGATTGTGTTTGGATTGATGGATGGTCATGGAATCATTTGACTAGATGTTTGAAGACTTCATATTGTTGTGTATCATCGACTCTACAATAGTGTAGTGTTCTTCTTACTTGCTGATGATTTCCTTGGAAGTGGTCAATTGCAGATCAAACCAACATGACAATCGACTGGGGTTTCATCTGAGTATTCATGGACTAAGTTTCGACTAGGTTGTCTATCGACTGAAATTTATCGACAAGAACTATTGCTGCTACTTATTGATCCCTCAAGGGGGGGAATACTTGAAGGTTTTGATATGTGAACCCAACTAATGTCTTCTTGTTGACTTGACTATTTCTTGTTGAATCAACTTGGATTTGTTGAGACCAACCCAACCATGTTTGATTGTTGTTGGAGATGTATTACTACTTACATTGGATACATAGACTGTATGGATTGAGAGAGGTTGATTATATTACATTGTTGGTGACAATATTCAGAATTATACAAAAGTATTTTTGTATTGTGTTTGAGCAGTCTTTGTAGTCAGAACAAATTAAAGGAGGGAAGTTGTGTGCTATGTATTTTTTGAAGGTATTTATTTTGAAGAAATGTTTTTCATGGTTTCTAGACTAGAAGCTATCATAATTTTTTCGGCATTTGCATGTTTCAAGAACTTCAAAGTATATCAAATTTATATCAAGTCTTCCTTTCTCAATGGAAATTTAGATCAAGAAGTATACATTTAACAACCAAAATAATTTTTATTATCAAAAAATAAGGATTATGTGTCCAAACTGAAGAAATAACATTATAGGCTAAAACAAGCTCTGAGAGCCTAGTATTCAAGATTGGATAAATATCTACAACAATAAGGATTCAAAAGAGGAATTGTTGACAGTAATATATACATCAAGAAAGTAGTAGAAAATGAATTGATTGTTGTGGTTTATGTAAATGACATTATTTTTGGAGGCAGTATGAAAGAAATGTGCCAAGATGTAATATTCCAGATATAAAAAGTATGCAAAACAAAAATAAAATGCTAGAAATGGAAGATGAACAACAATATAACCACAATAACACAACAATAATACTGAAATGATAACATAATAACACCAGAAAGAGCACTTCAATTACTGAGAGAAATGTTCACAGACCTCTTCGAGGGGGCAATCTCCAGTTGAGCAGAGCTCTATTACAATAATATCCAAGCTAGGGTTCTCATACCCTCGACTCCTATTTATACTAAATATGTCTATCAAGAGAACCATCTAGAGGAATATCCTTCTAGAAGCGGGAGATTCGATTTATTCTACCTTATTGCAAGGCCTTATTAATATTGACCTTTATTACATCGGAATACATTGTTCTACCTACGTAAGGGGTTAGGTCCCTAACATGTCTGCCCCCTTAAAAACAAACTTTTCCTCAAGGCTTGAGATGTGGAAATTGTTGTAGAATGGTAGTTGGTTCCCAAGTGGCATCTATTGGAGTTGTATCTTTCCATTGGACTAACACTTCCTTGATGGTTCGTTGACGCAAGCGACGCTCATGCTGGTCCAAAACTGCTTGTGGCTGTAGCCAAATGGAGCCTTCTTCATCCAACTCGGGAAGGTTGGTTTGAGTTTGGCACTTAGCTCCAATCACCTAGTTCTTCAAGCATGAAACATGAAAAACAAGATGTAGCTTAGAATTGTTGGAGAAATTTCTATTTTTGACACACTAGTTCAGTGGGAGTTAACTGACTAGTTCTATTTAGACTTTTTGTTTTTACCTTCACTATTATGCATGCATGCATTCCTAAGGAAAGCTAACTGCTTGATTTCTTTTCTTAATTATGGAATTCTTTTCCCTATATATGAGTGTATTCCACTCATTCATTGTATCATATTGATCATGATCTATGTATCAATCATCAACTCATTGGAGTAGTGTGAATATATTTTCTCATTCTTCCATATTGAATCTCTCTTCTTTTCTTGATAAGCTTTGTTTGTACTAGCTTTAGCTAGATCTTCTGTGTAGGTTTCCATGAAACACTGACATGGTATCAGAGCTATGTTGCTTAGAGCAAGCCAGACAAGCCAAAGAATAGGGAAAATCGGGGTTTCAGCGAGCTAAATCCGTGGTCGTAACTTTCAACAATTATTCCTCCCCAAATATTACTTTTTTGAGGAAACGGTCCATGAAGAAAGTAAATCGGCCCATTTTGGAAGTGGGTTTTCAACCATTTGCCGAGATTCTTCATCGTTTTCTCAGAAAGTGAGCCGCAAGATAGCCTCATGAAACTGATACGAATCTGTGGTCGTACCTTTCCACATTCATTGTGCCCAAAACATTACGTTTTGGAGGAAATGACCCATGTAGATAGTAAATCAACCAATTCTGGAAGTGGGTTTTAAACCGTTTGGCAATATTCCTCACCGTTTTCTCAGAAAGTAAGTCGCAAGATCATCTCCTGAAACTGATATGAATTCTTAATTTCTTAATTTTTCACTTGCAGATTGAGAGTAAATTTTTAGGGTTTCTTGGAATCAGTGGGAGAGACAGATATGACAACTATTATACAACCAAAATTGGTGGTAATCCTCACACCATACAATTATTTTGATTGGAAGCCCAAGGCAGAATTCCAACTTAGAAAGAAAGGATTGTATAATTTGACGATGGCGACAGAAATAAAACCTACATAAGCGATTGAGAAGATGAGATGGGCGAACCGTAAGGATGAGGCCACATGGCTACTTTTTGAGTTAATCTCCAATGATTCATGGTTTCATGTTGCCACATGCAAGACTCCAAATGAGATCTGGACCACCTTGGAAGGACTCTTTGGAAAGCAGGATGAGATGCGAGGTCATATGCTTGAGGTAGAGTTGAATACCTTAGACCCTAAAAGTTTTGATAATATACAATATTTTTTTACTAAATTTAAATCTTTGCTATTAATCGTGGGTGAATGTGGTATTGATAAGTCTACACAAGAGAAACAACTTATTCTAACAATCTTGGCCAAGCTAGGACCAAAATACACTGTATATGTCTCCAATTTCCATTATGGCAGATGTCTTTTTGGAACAAATTGGAAAATTCCCACGTTGGCTCAATTCATTGAGTCTCTTACACAAGAGCAGAGAAAACTCATACATATCATCCTCATGAAATATCCCAAAGCACATGCACTCACCATGCAGGATTGAAAAGGGTCATTCAAACAGAATAGGAAGGAGGGATATTCCAAATCCTTTAATGATTTTTCAGGTTCCAAAGACTCTTCAGATTCCAAGAAGAGGAAGAAGGGAAAACAATGCACTTACTGCAATAAACCGAATCATGAAGAATCCGCATGCATGAAGAAACACATCAATCTTATGGCACATGCACTTCAACATAACAACCTTGGAAACTTCATTCCAGAGGGAGTCAAGAAGAAGAAAGAAGAAGATATTGCTCCTAAGAAAGATAATCATCATGCTCTTGTTGCAATTAATTCATCATCTGATTCATGGATTATAGATTTTGGTGCAACCCATCATATGGCAGTGAAAGAGGAAGTTTTCTCTTCTTTGAGTCCATGATCAAGACCCCCTATTCTCATGGGGGATGATACTCCAGTAGCAGTAGCAGGAGAAGGGAGAGTGGAACTCCACAATGGAATTTTTGAGAATGTTCTACATGTTCCAAAACTTTCTGACGTCGACGCACACTCCCTCCACAACCCGCAGGTCGGAAGGTCCATGCCAACACAGGATATTTCCTTTACTACGGCCTGAAGAACTCTAAATGGCTCTTCTATTTCCCTATCGGGAAATCTGCACCCACAACAAACTCGCACGGGATCCCCTCTTTACACTTGGGAGATTGGACTTTGCAACTTCGCGAATCCAGTGGTCAAGCGTTGGTCTCTCGAATCCCTGGAACCCGAAACAGTCAACGCTGACCTTTCCTTTTTCTTTTTCAGGATTTTCCTTATCGCGATTTCGGTGATCGCGATGTCGAGAAACTTGTCTCCTTTGACCCCCGAATCTCGATTTGTTGAAACTCCAATACACTCGCGAGCTTTGACTTTTCAACGCCACTTTACTTCATCGGCACTTCGGACTTCGCAATATCGTGAATCCTAATGCAAAAGGCTTGGGACTTCACCCCACAAAAATCCGAAATGGTCAACAGAGGTTGACTCGGTGTCGGTGGTGCACCACCTGTCTGCTTCACTAACTCTTGTGGTCCCACACCGTTCTCCTGGCCTTCAATATTTCGCGGTTCGAGATATCGTGATTCCCGCTGCAAGGTTTACGGGACTTCCACCCACGAAAAACCGATACAAGTATCCACGTGTAAATCCAACAGTCCTTATGGCTCAGATCTATGGTCCTACCCCTCCTGATCTTTGAACCTTTAGGGAATACTTCGTCGTATCTCCCCTATTCCTCCGCGAGATCCGACGACTCACGGAAATTCGTGAATTCGCCTCAGAGAATTCCGACCATCCGTTCTTACTCTGAGAACTCGTCTTCCTGTGGCCCGATGTTGCTACACTTTCCTTCAGCCACTTCGAAGGCTTCGAATCCCTTTGAGCTTCCTTACGAATCTGCGTCTTTTAGAAAAAAAAAACCCCTTGCACGCACTCCTTGCGGCAGACCTTCAACCACTTCCAAGTGCTAGAAACCTTCGACCCTGCACACACCTGTAGCAGCAGTCTCTGAATACTCCACTCAGGTCCACAACCCTGAGACTTTGCTCGGCCTGTGAACTCCTTGCATGGATCCTGTGCTTGTCTTCACTTCTGAGTGAATGAGAACAAAAGCTATCTCTCCTGAGCTTTCAGAGACAAACCTCTGGACCTTTTGTCAATGCACTCCTTGCGGACACTTCAACTGCACTCCTTGTAGGAACTCTTGCTCAGATAGAGAAACAATTGAAACTCATTTCCTTACCCTTTCCTCTCAAATTTCAAACATTCAACAAGAAATCATTCATACATAACATAAAAGCAATTGCATGACAGAAAGAGTAGAACATTCGTGAGCATAACATTCAAAGATGCATACACAGAGAATATATGAACACCGTGAGTCTGAATCATAGCTTTCTTGTATTAATCCAGAACTTCTGTACATGGAGTCTGCTACATAGCTCTCTGATTTTCCTCTATTCTCATAATACACTAATGCTGCCTCTTGTTACAATACACAATGAGGGTGTCTATATCCTGTTTCCCTCTTGCACTCTAAAATTGTCTAATCGACGCATTCAATTCTACCTACTTTCATTAACTACTTTAAATTCCTTCTACCTACTAAGGACAAGAGAAAATTGCTCAAGTTCCATTTACATTATACAAGTGCACCTCCACTTGATGTCTCATTAATGGTTCAAGATATTTCAAAATTTGTGCTGGGCGCTTTTCCAGCTGTCTGTTGTCTCCATGCTGGCTCGCTTGAGATGCTCCTGCATCATACTTCTTGGCTTGAAAATTTCCATGGGCTCATGTTCATGAGCTCGTGCATGGTCTGTCCATGCCTCTGAATCTCCACTTCGTTCTCCTAGCTGGCATCTTCAACTGGATGGTTCTTCCACTTGACCAAATATTCAAAATATTCTTTCCGCCTGGTTTTCTTGCTCACCCTTTTGTCCAGTATGCGCTCTATCTGTGGCTTATCTGCAACTGGCATCTGCTTTGTCCACTGGATCACTGGATGCTCATTTCCTATCCCTTCTTCCTTAGACTTATATGGGTACAAATCTGAGATGTTGAATATCGGAGAAATTCCGATCCCATCGGGTAATTCAATCTCGTACGCATTCGCCCCAAATTTCTTCAAGACCTTACATGGTCCGATTTTCTTCATCTTTAATTTATTATATGTTCCTCTCGGGAACCTTTCCTTTTTCAAATGTGCCAGAATCAAGTCACCAACCTCAAATTGAAGGTGTCTTCTATGTTGATCAGCTCTGCACTTATACTCCTGGCTTGAATTCTGCAATCGCTCCTTCACCTGGTTGTGAAGCTCCTTCATCGCCTCTACGAAATCTTCTGCACTAGCACTCCTAGTTGCAGTCTATTATGAATCTCTCAATTCAGAAATTCCTCTCAGTTGCATGCCATAGACAACCTGAAATGGACTCTTCCCTGTGCTCCTGTTAACCGAGTCATTATAAGAAAATTCTGCCTGTGGTAATATGTTGTCCCACTGGCTATGGTGTTCTGTCACCAAGCTTCTCAACAAGTCTCCCAGACTCATGTTTAGCACCTCTGTCTGTCCATCCATCTGAGGATGATAAGACGAACTAAATGACAAGTTAGTTCCCAGCTTCTTCCATAAGGTCCTCCAAAAGTGCATTATGAATTTTGTATCTCGATCCGAAACTATACTCCTTGGTAAGCTGTGAAGTCGAATGACTTCTTTGAAAAACAGATCCGCAATGTGAGTTGCGTCACTGGTATTTTGACATGGAATGAAGTGTGCCATCTTGGAAAAACTATGCACCACCACAAAGATTGAGTCAAAACCCCTTTTTGTTCTTGGCAAACCCAATATGAAATCCATGCTGATTGCATCCCACGACCTTTCTGGTATGGGCAATGGTTGATAACACCCTGCATTCTACTTCCTTCCCTTCGAATGCTGGCAAATTCTGCATCTATCCACAAATCTCTTGACATCTGCTCGCATTCCCGGCCAAAAATGTGACTCATTCAACTTTGCGAACATCTTGTCGTGACCAAAGTGCCCTGCCAATCCTCCACTGTGTTTCTCCTTTAGCAAGTTCTCCCTCATGGAGCATTTTGGAATACACAGTTGATTACCTCTAAACAATAATCCTTCCTAGATCACGTATTCTTCCCATTGGTTTCTGTCTCTGAGAATTGGATTCTCAACTGCTTCATATGCCTCCTTAAAATTCTGATCATCTGCGTACATGTTCCTGAGACCATCAAAACCCAACGTTTTGACTTTGAACTCTTGCAACATCAAACACTTCCTGCTCAAAGCATCAACAACTTTGTTAGCAGTACCTGAAATATGTTTAATCACAAAAGTGAAATTTTGCATGTATTCCACCCATTTGACATGTCTCTGATTCAACTTTTCCTGTTGAGTCACAAACTGCAATGCATGATTGTCACTGTACAATACAAATTCTTTCGGGATCAAGTAATGTCTCCATTTCTTCAATGCCTGTATAATAGCATAAAACTCCTTATCATAAGTGGAGTATTTCACTTTCTCTTCATTCAGATTCTCGCTGAAGTACGCTATCGGCCTTTCTTCCTGAATCAAGACTGCCCCTATTGCAAATCCACTTGCATTGCATTTCACTTGAAATGTTTTTCGGAGATCCGGTTACACCAAAACTGGTTGTTCCGTAATTTTCCTCTTCAATAGATTAAAACTCTTTTCAGCCTCTTCTATCCAGTGAAAAGACTTGTGTATTTTCCTCACTGTATCCATCATTGCTGCACTAATTCCACTGAAATTCCTGATGAATTTTTGGTAGAAACTAGCCAATCTGTGAAAACTTCTCACCTCAAAAATGTTCTTCGGTGATGGCCAATTCTTGATTACCTCCACCTTATCTGGATCCATCCTCAACTCATCTGCAAAAATAACAAATCCCAAGTAGATGAGCTCTGTCTTCATGAATGAGGATTTCTTCATGTTTATTAACAACTTCTCCTGCTGCAACCTCTGCATCACTGTAGCCAAATGCTTTAGATGCTCTGCCACTATTTTACTGTAAACCAGTATGTCATCTAAATACACAATGACAAATTTTCCGATGAACTCCCTCAGGACTCCATTCATCAACCTCATGAAGGTACTCGACGCATTTTTTAAGCCAAACGGCATAACAAGCCATTCATACAATCCTTCATTGGTTTTGAATGTTGTCTTCCACTCATCACCCTCTCTCATGCGGATTTGATGATAACCGCTTTTCAAATCAATCTTTGAAAAATAATTTGCTCCACTCAAGCAATCCATCAGATCATCCATCCTCGGCAATGGAAATCTGTACCTGATGGTTATCTTGTTGATCTCCCTCGAATCAGTACACATCCTCCAGCCTCCATCTTTCTTCGGACTGAGTACTGTTGGAACAACACATTGACTCAAGCTTTCTCTGACCAACCCTTTGTCCAACAACTCCTGGACTTGCCTCTTAACCTCTTCATTCTCTTGCGGCGTCAATCTGTACGCAGCTTTGTTTGGAAAACTGGCTCCTGGTATGAGATCGATATGATGACTCACACTTCTGATTGGTGGCAATGAACGAGGTAATTTGTCCACTACTATGTCAGCGAACTCTTCCAGCAGTTCCTGAACTTCTTCTGGTAAATCATCCACCCCTGTGTTGGTCAAAACAATTCTAGGCTTTCTGACCACAATGAATTGTGGTTCTTCCTTCTTCTTAACCTCTATAAGAAGTTCCTTCCCACTCATGAGAAGTACAATGTTGCTTACTTTCGGTTTCACCTCCTTATCCTTGATTGGAAGCAACATGTGAGTCCTCCCATTCTTCTCTAGGGTGTATGTGTTCATTCTCCCATCATGAATTACATTCCTTTCATATTGCCATGGTCTACCCAACAATAGATGAAAAACATCCATAGGAATGACATCACATAATATTTTATCATTATATCCTCCTATTTTAAATTCAACTAAACATTGTTTAGTGACAGTTACCTGATGTCCTTTTTGTAGCCACAAAACTTTGTATGGGCTTGGATGATCAATCGTCTCCAGCTCCAGCTTTTCTAGCATCTCCATAGAAACGAGATTATCTGTGCTACCACTATCTACAATGACCTTGCACACCTTGTCCTTGGTCTTGCAAGCAGTCCAGAAAATTCTGGTCCTTTGGACCGAACTCTCCACCACCTTCTCTGGTGTCAAAAGGACTTTTCGCATCATCAATGATCTTCCACCTTCAGCATCCTCCGCCTCAACATCTCGCCTCTGTGCTTCGGTGATGTGAGCTTCTACCCCTTCTTTCTTTTTATCTGGACACTCATAAGACTTGTGCCCATTCTTTCCACATGTGAAGCATGTTATTACTCCACCTCTTCCTCTTCCTCTACCTCTAGTATGAGGAAAAGTGTTATTGTCAGCATAATCTCCTCTCTGCTCAGTATGTTTCCCTCACTGTGAGGTTCCACCTCTTTCAGTTCGAGTCTGAGGTTTCTTCCAGTCCTCCTTGGGCTTCTGATATTTATCTTGGGCAACCGATTTGCCTCTGGGATGACTTCTGCCTCAGCCTCTTTGACTCTGCTTTCAGCTCAGCTTCTCTTCTGCTTTCAGATCTATCTGATAAGCATCTTCCACCGTTCGGATGGTTACCATGCTCATCTCATCCTTGATATCATATCTCAGGCCATTCATATATCTGGCTACTTTTTCATCATCACTTTCCCGATGAACTACCCTGATGTTCATCCTATAGAATTCCTCAGTGTATTCTTTTACTGTCATCAGCTTCTGTCTCAGGTTCTGCATCCTCCTGAACAGAGTAATCTGGTAATCCCTAGGGATGAATTTCGCCTTCATCTTTGCGATCATTCTTTCCCAGCTCTTGATCTTCTGCTTTCCTTTGCAGCGTCTGTCAGCTTGTAGTTCATCCCACCACAATGCTGGATGTCCCTTCAGTCTCATGACAACATGCTTGACCTTCTTTTCCTCTTCGACATCTTCATAGTCAAAGTACGTGTCTAGAGCTCTAATCCAGTCTAGAAGCTCCTCTGCATCCAGATTTCCCTCATAAACTGGAATGTCCATCTTCGCTCTTGCACCCATTCTTGCAATAGCTCTGATCAAGCGTTCATTTGCTGCATCTTCTGCTGCAACTTCTTCTTCATGTTCAGCCTCAACTTCACTCTCAGAATCACTAAGATCCTCGGCACTGACTGTGCATCTTTGGGCTGTCTCCATGTCTTCGAGTCTAGCTCGTAGATCACACATCTCTCTCTCTCCATGGCTGGATCTATCATCTGCCTGCCTCTTCTTCTCGGTATTTCCCTATCCTCTGGTGGATCGGGTGTTTTCTTGTCCCTTCTCCTTGGCGGCATGGTGAATTCTCTTTCTTCTTTGCTACAGAAAGCAAAGAACCTTTCTGAGCTCTGATACCAAACTTGACGTTGACGCACGCTCCCTCCACAACCCGCAGGTTGGAAGGTCCACGTCAACACAGGATCTTTCCCTTACTACGACCCGAAAAAGTCTAAAAGGCTCTTCTATTTCCCTATCGAGAAATATGCACCCACAACAAACTCTCACAGGATCCCCTCTTTACACTTGGGAGATCGGACTTCACAACTTCGCGAATCCAGTGGTCAAGCGTTGGTCTCTCGAATCCCCGAAACCCGAAACAATCAACGCTGACCTTTCCTTTTTCTTTTTCGGGATTTTCCTTATCATGATTTCGACGATCGCGATGTCGAGAAACTCATCTCCTTCAACCCCCGAATCCTGATTTGTCGAAAATCCGATACACTCGGGAGCTTTGAATTTTCAATGCCACTTTACTTCATCGACACTTCGGACTTCGCAATATCGTAAATCCTAGTGCAAAAGGCTTGGGACTTCACCCCATGAAACTCTGAAATGGTCAACAGAGGTTGACTCGGTGTCAGTGGTGCGCCACCTGTCCACTTCGTTGACTCTTGTGGCCCCACACCGTTCTCATGGCCTTCGGGATTTTGCGATTCGGGATATCGTGATTCCCGCTGCAAGGTTTACAGGACTTCCACCCATGAAAACACGATACAAGTATCCACGTGTAAATCCAATGATCCTTATGGCTCGGATCTACGGTCCTGCCCCTCCTGAGCTTTGAACCTTTAGGGAATACTTTGTCATATCTCCCCTGTTCCTCCGCGAGATCCGACGACTCACGGAAATTCGCGAATTCTCCTCAGAGAATTTCGATCGTCCGTTCTTACTCTGAGAACTCGTCCTCCTGTGGTCCGACGTTGCTACAATTTCCTTCAACCACTTCGAAAAATTCGAATCCCTTTGAGCTTCCTTACGACTCTGCGTCTTTTAGAAAAAAAAACCCTTACACGCACTCCTTACGACAGACCTTCGACCACTTCCAAGTGCTGGAAACCTTCAACCCTGCGCACACCTGCAGCAGTAGTCTCTGAATACTCCACTCAGGTCCACAACCCTAACACTTTGCTTGGTCTGTGCACTCCTTGCACGACTCCTGTGCTTGTCTGCACTTCTGAGTGAATGAGAACAAAAGCTATCTCTCCTGAGCTTTCAGAGACAAACCTCTAAACCTTTTGTCAATGCACTCCTTGCGAACACTTCAACTGCACTCCTTGCAGGAACTCTTGCTCAGATAGAGAAACAATTGAAACTCATTTCCTTACCCTTTCCTCTCAGATTTCAAACATTCAACAAGAAATCATTCATACATAGCATAAAAGCAATTGCATGACATAAAGAGTAGATCATTCGTGAGCATAACATTCAAAGATGCATACACAGAGAATATATGAACACCATGAGTCTGAATCACAACTTTCTTGTATTAATCCAGAACTTCTGTACATGGAGTCTGCTACACAGCTCTCTAATTTTCCTCTATGCTCATAATACACTAATGCTAACTCGTGTTACAATACACAATGAGGGTGTCTATATCTCGTTTCCCTCTCGTGCTCTAAAATTGTCTAATATACGCATTCAATTCTACCTACTTGCATTAACTACTTTAAATGCCTTCTACCTACTAAGGACGAGAGAAAATTGCTCAAGGTCCATTTACATTATACAAGTGCACCTCCACTTGATGTATCATTAATGGTTCAAGATATTTCAAAATTTGTGCTGGGCGCTTTTCCAGTTGTCCGTTGTCTCTGCACTGGCTCGCTTGAGATGCTCCTGCATCACTTTCTATGAATCTGCTCTCAGTATTTCAGATCACTCAGAAAGGTAAAAAGGTTGAATTTACATCAGATTCAGTTTCAGTAATTGACATGCATGACAATTCCATTATTGAAATTGGTGAGGTGGATCACAAGTCAAGGTTGTATAAATTCACTAAGTTTTCTGACGATGACTCCTCT